>JACGDI010005519.1:175639-327588 GCA_014898725.1 Jacaranda copaia
ATTCATTGTGTCCATATAGTTGCATCATATGCTCAAACTACATGAGGAACTCATTAGGGTTGGTTGAGCCATCATACCTTGGCAAACCTATTGGGACTTTAGCGTCAACGGCAATGCGCTCATCAATGATATCCTAAATGAAAGGGGACCCTCTCTCCCGATGAGATCTTTGAGGAGCATCCAAGTTTGGCACTCTATCTATCTAAATAAGAGAAGCATTTTGTTGCTTAAATGTAGATGTAGTTGACTTGACGCCCCATTTTTTAGCTCCTCAATTCGACTGGTTACTAGAGAACGGAATTCTTTAAACCATGCAATCCATTCCTTCACTTGTTCTCTGCTTCGACTTTCAATGGGAACTTGCTCCCACCACCATTTTGGCCTGGTTTTAGCAGTGTCATCCAAGTAACTTTCTCGTTTTTCTACCTCCTCACTTAGCTCTTGCACCTCATCCAGCCTTTTGCTTAGGTGCTGCTCAATTCTAGCTCGTGTCCGAGCCTCAATGATACTTGCAGGTTGCTGATTCGGATTGGTGCATCTGCTGACCACGGATTCCATAGATGGGCGGACAAATGAGAAAGGGTTGCCGGTGGGGGAGAAGATGATTATACCAACATCAACACCACAAGAATGATTGGCATAGTTTTTCCATCATGGGACGTATTTATAGAATACCGAATCCAAATGTTCAGCGAGTAATTACTATGTATGAATCAACCATGTTTGGCAAAATTATATTAATAATAGCTATCAAAGTAAAAAAAAAAAATCTTCACAATTAAGAATTATCTCTTATGAGATTGATAAAATTTAAAATTTTCTTTTGAAATCTTATTTGATGAAACAAGATTGAGAATGTATTATAAAACATTTGTTAGGATTAACTTAACTTAGATTTTAAAACTTGGAAATTTCTTAAACTAGGAATAATATATAACCAATATTATAGGAATCGTGTGCAAAATCTAATAATTGATTTTTGAAGGACTGGCCCACATCCGTTACTTACCCGAGTTTGTTAACATTTTTCAAGGCAAATTAATTCGTTATTTTTTAATATTGTGATGTAGAAATAAAAGAATTCACAATAAACATAGCAATATTATTGGTGTGAGCAAAGTTAGGTAAAATTCACTTTGCTCCTTGTATTTAAACTTTATTTCATTTTACTTCATTTGTACTTTTAATTGTATCACTTTATCTCTTTATATTTTGAATTTTGTTTGACTTACTTTAACACCATTAAAGCCTATTTAAATTTTGTTAGCAAATTAAGCAAAAATAATTAGATCACCATATTTTATATTAATGTTTCCAAAATGCATATACCTTGATATTTTTTTGCCAATCAAAACCCAACTACTCCTCTTATATCATGAATACACAAATATTATACAAAATAATATTAAAATTAAATTTAAAGTTCCAAGCTAAATGCTGAAAAGATGAAACTTGGGCATTCCTATTAACTACACTACAAATATATCAAAAGCTTGCATCAAATACCAATAGTACATATCTAAAAGAAATAATGATTTTCATTAAAAAAAAAACTCAATTAATAAATTATTAAAATATGGTGATCTAACCATTTTTGTTTGGTTTGCTAACAGAAATTGAAGAGGTTTTAATGATGTCAAAGTAAGTGAAGCAAAATTGAAAGTACAAGGAGACAAAGTATGGTCATTAAAAGTACAAGCTAGTAAAGTGAGACAAAATTGAAGTACAAAAAAGTTAAGTGGATTTTACCCTAAAAATTATGTAGAATGAAAAAAAATGAAAGAGCCAAAAGTCGTAGATAGAGCTAAACAAAACAAGCCAAATATCTAGTAATTTATTTTGTATTTCAATTATATCTAATTAAATTGAGTAATTTATTAATATTATTGTTTTATTAAATTTCATTCTCACACAAGTTAAAATTATTTTCCTAAAGTATACACAAGCAATCAGATTAGTGTAGGGATATTAATTCATAATAATATATTTTAATTAATTATTTCTTCATTTATTTAACAGATTTACTAAGCTTGAAAGACATTAAGAAATAGCCAATGATGCACTTTTTAAAAGATATATAAACTATTAAATGCATCTATAAATAGTTAACTAATAAATATTTTGAGGAATAAACTATTTTAAAATATCAAGAATTAACATTTAGTCAAAATAGAAGTAATTTTAGTCAAATCCCGCTTCTGATATTATATAATATAGGATATAGATATAGAATTTATGTGTGCTTAATGAGTTTAAAAACTTCGTTGAAAAATCATTAAATTTATTTTTTAATGATTTAGAAAATTAAGTAAGAATCATAAATTCTAAAATTTAAAATTTCAAAGATTACAATTGCACAATTACATACGTAAAAAAATCCACCCTTTGTATATAGTGGTATGCCCATGTGTGTGTGAACGGACTAAAACAATATACACTAAAATGTCAATAATTATGATTAGTTGGAATATTGTGATATTTTAGAAAATTAAGAAACTTACAATAAATTTTTAGATAATTAAAATTATAAATTTTAAATTTTGAGAATTTAAATTTAGTCAAAATTGCACAATAATGATCAAAAGACTTCCTTCCTTTATATGTATTTAAAGCTCATTAAATTTTATTAGGTTGCACTAAATTTTGAAAATAAAAAAATTGATAACTAATGTAATAAGTAGAAGAATTCATTCTAAATTTTAAGAATTCAAGAATTTGATCAAAATTACATAATTATAGTTGAAAACCCCCTTCCCCATGTATAATAATGTAAATTTATGTGAGTGTGAAAATACATAAAGAATGTAATAAAAATCTATTAACCCAAAATGACTAAATATCATAAAATAAAAATGCCCATTGAGAAAATCGAACAAGAACACAAGATTTAATATAATTTGACAATGTGCCCATATACTCAAATAGATATATGAGTTTTATTGATTTCAAATCAAGTTTCAAGTACAATCAAATCCCACAAATTTCACGAAAATTCCCAACTCACTTGACTCTATTCCTCTTTTAATGATTCTCACACAAAATTAGTTAAGAACAATTCAAAAATTGAGAAAATATTGAAAAACTTGATAAGTACATGATAGGGCCAAAAAAGGAACTTTGCGCCTATGTCATGCAACCCACTACAATAGCCTTGCTGTTGGACGCATGAGATGAAATAAAACTACCCAAATAGCCAACAACAGCTACGAGGGACGCAGCCCATTGTAGATTGCCCCAACCCACATTTGTCGCGCACCCCCATACACCTACCTATTGGGTGCTTGGGTGCATGATGTCCTGTCCATATGAGCTAAGGCATTCTCTAAAGTGCAATCTCATCATTCTTTCATGTTCAGTTCTTGAATTTCAAGGCACATTTCACAAATATCCACTTGACTTATAATTCTCCATTCATCATCTCCTTCTTCCCCTAAAAGCAACCATATGAGCTTACAAACATTCATCAAATCCAAACAATACCTGAATTTGATCCTTGGAATGCCCTTTGTCAACATATTCATCAAATTATCTTAGTCCAATCTTATCAACCAAGATGACACCTTTAGATATTATATTATGAATGAAATGCTTAAAACCAATGTACTTTGTTCTCTCATGAAATGCCTAATTATTTGATAAATGTATAGTGCTATGACTATCACAAAAGACAATAGGAATATTAGAACTTATACCTGTGTCCTCAATTAGCCCCTTTAGGCAAATGCCTTCTTTCACATCTTTAGCTAAAGCCATGTACTCAACCTCTATTGTAGTCAATGCAACTAAAGATTAGGAAATCTCTTCCCAACTAATTGTGCAACCTAAAACACAAAACACATAACTTGAATACAAAACACATATTTTTCATAGACCTTACGTTATTCAAATCTCTACATAGTCCATACCACATAACCAACAACTCTAGCTATAGAGTTCAATTGGCTATGCATCAAACATTTATCTGTAAAACTCTTAAATACCTTATAACCCATTTCATTACCTGCTAATGCATCTCCCTTGACTTGTGCATGTATCTACTTACAACATAGACATTCTGAAAAATATCTGGCCTAGCGCACACCATGACATATATCAGACAACCAACTATATGATAGTAAATTAGATTTATGCTCCACTTTCACCTCAATACTCAGTGAAAACTCAAATCGGAGTTTGAAATGAGCTGTCAGTGCTACATTAATTGGCTTGAATTTATCCATCCAAAAATGCTCTAGTACTTTCTCATTGTATTTATATTAAGACAAGTACAACAACATTAAGTCTCTATCTCAAATAATCTCCATACCCAGTATCCTACTCGTTCCACCAAAATCCTTCATCTCAAATCTTTACTCAACTAAGACTTCAATATATTTATCTCAAATATGTTAGATGCAATCAACATGTCAGCCCTATAAAATAAGAAAACTATTACCACACTTATTATAATATGCACATGCAATCATAGATGCTCCTGTCGTGCCCATTATTTACTACAAAATCATCAAATCTTTTATACCACTATTTGGGAGACTGGTTCAAGCCATGTAAAATCTCTTTAGAAGGTATGTTGGGTTTTAGTTGACCTATGAATATCTATTCCTTCAACTAACAATTCGATGATGCTATTTTAACATCCATTTACTCGAACATATCAAACAATATAGGAGTCGAAGTGTGCTTCTCCACTATAGAGAATACTTCATGAAAGTCAACTTCCACTCTCCTCTTAAAACCCTTTACAACCAATCATGCCTTATAGCAAACATCTCAATGCTTAAAATTTCTTCTTTCTACTTGCAAATCCATTTGCAGCTAATAATTTTTTGACCTTTAGGTATATTAACTAGCTCTCATATATATTTTTATATAAGAATTCTATCTCTTCACTGGTGGTAACAATCCACACATTAGAATCTAGGTCTAAGATGGTCTCAGTATGTGACTGGATCATCTCACATAAACTCCTTTACTAAACTCAAAGCATAAGCTACTAGATCTGAACACCCCAATTATTATAGTGGTCTGATCTATCTCCCCCCTCTATTGCAAGTCAAACAATAACTCTCAAGTGATTTAGTTCCTTGCTACTATATTAATGGTAATAAACTCTCACCGATGTCGCCTACCTTTTTTTTTTCCTTTCAAAACACCTTATAGAGTATCAATTTTAAATTCCACCTTCTCTATAATGTCCTCTTAGTTTCTTTTACCCTATTTTTCCTATTTTAACATGGCATACTCATTATCTCTATTGACCATCAACATAGAGCCCTTGTTATCAATACACCACAAATAATAACTATTAACTCTATTTGCATAGCCTAGTAATTTGTATTTTCTTGCCCTCGACTCAAGCTTCACATCATGAACATGAGTGTAGGATAGGTACCTAATACCCTTGGAATCGAGTAATCAACATGAGAACTTGGTTTTACATCCACAAACGCTAAGCAACCTAAAGCAATCAATGGCGACCTATTCACTAAGCAGCAAGCTATGTTGATAACTTCAGCCCTGAAGTTTTTAGACAACTTAACTTTAAAGAGCATGCATCTACCTCTCTCCAGGAGTGTTCAATTCATTCATTCTGCAACCTCATTCGGCCGTGGTGTATGTGCAAATGAGCAATGCCTTAGAATCCCTTTTTTCTCCCAAGACTTTTGGAACTCCTTATTGTAGAATTCCATATTATTGTCAAATTTTTAAGCATTTGATCATCTTTCCAGTATGCATCTATCTTTCACTGCTTGAAATTTATAAATACCTTATCCTTGCCAATATATACTACCAAACTCTTAGTTAGAATTCATCAATAAAGATCACTATGTGCCTAACACCATTCTTTTAGGGGATTTGAAAAGGTTTCAAGTGTCTAAATAAATGTAATCCAAAGTGCCATTAGTCCTTTAAACTATTGTGTTGAACTTACATTGTGTTGCTTCCCAAGAATACATTGCTCACAAAAGTCCAACTCTTTAGTTTTCTATGCACAAAGTAGACCCAATTTGCACAATTTCAGACATTTGTTTCTCATTCATATGCCCAAGTCATATATGCCACAACCTCATATATCTTTGCTAATGTACGCTGATGAAACTATATCGGTGTTTTTTGTTATTTATATATAGTATTTTATTATTTAAATATTTATTGTAAACTTTAAGGTTTACATATAAAAAATGTAATTTTAATCTAGTGTAATTTTAATAACTTTAAATTATTCACAACAAATTTACATATATTTGAAAATTAATAAAAATTTCATAAATATTAAATAATACTTTTCAAAATTTAACTTTAGATACAAATATAAATAATTTGACAATTTTAAATTACTTAGACAATAATCTTTTTTTCCTAAACTTTTTTTTAAAAAAAAATTCCTCTTCTTCCAATTTTTTTTTCTCTCATCATCTTCTTCATTAATCAATAGCTGTCGCCACCACCAACCCACCCAACAAGACCACTCTCCCATGCTATCAACTTCACTACTACTGTTCACGATGAAAGTGCCACCATTATAATTACATGTGGTGCAGCCATGGCAGCTATTCGGGGCTACAATGCTAGCCAACTCGTTCCAAGCTTGGCCCCTAGGGCAAGGGTGGTTGGGGTGGGGTGTAAGTATACTATATATATAGATAAATACATATATATATATTTTATATATATAATTATATAGAGAAAACTACACCGACCTCCTTTGAGGTTTAGGGTAAATACAAGTATATTCCTTGTGGTTTCAGCAATTAAATCTACTTGTCTTAAGGTTTGGTGACGTCTAACAAATAAATTCAATTTTTAGTTTGATTAATAGAATTTGTTGACATTAGCACAAAAAATATATGAAAATTCAATTTTACCCTTAACTTGACTAACTCTTTAAGTTGACCAAAATACCCTCATACAATGAATGAATGTGCTGTCCATTTGAGGACCTCATTGTAACTAAAATAATAGATAACAGGGTTAACGTAACAAATTTAATTAAGTAGTAATGTTACTATTGAAAATATATTTACTAATCTTTATTAATTAAATGTCTAACTATATTATTTATCTTAACTAATTAATTCAATTAAAAGTCTAATTTTACAAGTTATTCAAGTATTATATTTACACATACCTAAATTAGGGTGTATTATATTTACAAATACCTATTAATTAAAGTTTAATTTTAACATTGTTTATATATACATTTGGCACTTTTAAATATCTTAAAATTGATTAATTAAAATAAACCTGCTATAATTTCAAATAATTTGGTAAAATTCTTAAAAAAATATATAAACGTGTTATTTCTTAAATTATATAACTTGAATAATTTCATATTAGTCACACTAAATTTATATATACTAAAATACTAATAAAATTTTGTAAATATTAAATATTTTTAATAAAATAATCAATAATATAATTTCAATAATTTTAAATACATAATCAAAGTAAAATAATTCTTAAAAGATTCTTTCCCACACATATCCTCCTCTACTCCCATCTTGTCGCCGGCTGTAGCAACTGAACATGGTTGCCAACTACTATAGTTGCGTTGAAAGGCAAACCCACTTGATGGTGGCTATCACAGGGGTCATTTTTGTTAAGGTTTGTTCCACCCAATTCAGTCTATTGTGCTAGCCAAAATACCCCAACAATTAACAACCAATCAATGATAATTGATTCACTGTTTGAGTGTAGTAAGCTAATGCACAAATCAAGCAATATAATCAAGCAATGGCAAGATAATGATCATAGTATGTACGAAAAAACCTAACCTTATATTATTCACCAAGCAACAATACAAGGAATATCACCACAGCCTTCGCACACATTCATTTTGTGAGGTCTGGGCCTATATGAGTCAAAAATGGTGCAATTGACAACCCTAACTGCTAGGCTGAGTTGGATTAATAGCAGTTCACTTAGTGTCCTAATGGTTATTCCTGCAAAAGCTAGCTCATCTCGGTAACTAATTTGCAACCGCCACCCACTAGTCCCCAAAGTACTTTTGGTAACCACCCTCCATGCGGGATTCATGCCAAAGTGTGCCACGGTCATGATTTGGCATGCCAGCTAGACACCCCATCATCCAGCCATATCATGAAGTTAGACCACAACAAAACTTATCATGTGCATGCATGTCGCAACTTGCTGCTAGCCTGCGTGTACGCCCGGACGCCTAACAGTGCCTTGCGCAAGGTGTGCGCGAGTTCCTAGTACTTGTTCGCAACACTAAGCTAACTATCCGACAGTCCACATGATGCCCAAACCGTCATGTGCAATTCTTAGGCAACAAAGTAAGCTAGCCAGTTGATGCCTGCAAAACCTATACTTTGGCCAAAGTTGTGCTACACCAAGCTAAAACTCTTGCTCATTGGCATGCTAAGGCCACCATGCCAATGGGATCCAACCACTCTCGGGGCTAACCAACCACCCTTATGTAAAGAACTCGATGTCCTCATCGAAGATGGTATTCTCCTTGCCCGCCAATATTCCTTAATAAAATCCTCAAACTACCAAAGATCCACACTCTTTTCCCAAGTTACATCCACCTCAGGCTCTTCTTTCCACTGAACAAGGTAATCTATTCACCTATTTTTCTTACACTGTCCCCTTGTTCAATGATCTAACACACACTGAACTTGCTTATCATACTATAGGCGAATAATGGGCGAAGCACGCTAAGCCTGCATTCGAGTAGCATCCCCATCATGTAAATATTTTTTCAAACAACTCACATGAAAAGTAGGGTGTATTTTCAAATGATTTGGCGGCTTTAATCGATATGCCACATTACTGACTTCTTTCACAATCTCAAATGGATCATCATACTTTGGCACAAAACCATGATGTATCGTCTTTAAGCTTATCTTTTTCCATATCTATGGAGTCAGCTTCAAAAGCACCATCTCCCCTATACTGTACTGAACATCCCGTCTACCTATATCGGCATATTTTTTCATTCTATCAAAGTATCTCGGGACCTATTCAACAACTCTTGCCTCGCCCTAGCAAATTGGTAAGCCACAAAGCACTTGCCTCATGTCCTCAGCTAAGCAATTTCATGAGGAGCTAGGGGTTGTTGGCCATAATCAATTCAAACGGGCTCAAGCAGTAGCCGATGATCGGTGTAAGTTATAGCAAAATTAGGTCACATCAAGTAAATCTACCCAATTTTTTTGGCTTACCAAAATATAGTGCCTCAAATACTCTTCCAACAGTGCATTTATCCTCTCTATCTAACCATCAATTTGTGGATGCTTTGCTGTGGAAAATTTCAATGTAGTCCCCATCAAGCTAAACAACAAGTCCAAAAAATTTCAATGTAGTCCCCATCAAGCTAAACAACAAAGTCCGAAAAATTTCAGTGTAGTCCCCATCAAACTAAACAACAAAGTCCAAAAAATTTCAATGTAGTCCCCATCAAACTAAACAACAAAGTCCAGAATTGGCTAGTAAAGCGAGTGTCCCGATCACACATAATTTCTTCAAGCATCCCAAAATACTTTACCACATTCCTGAAAAACAAGTCAGCAGCAATCTCAGTCAGACAAGCATTAGAAGCAGCGATGAAAATCCCAATTTTTGAAAGGGATAATTGCATTAAACCCCCCAACCTATAGCCCTCATTACACATTGCCCCCCAACCATTGTCGATGTGCAATTTTACCCTCTAAACTAATGAAAATATTCGTCAATACCACTTTTACACTATTCTAGTGGAATGTAACCAATGAGCATTCGACACATGAACTGAAGATAATGGAATATTCTTGTTAGATTCCACCAAAATAGTGTAAAATATGGTGTTGACGAATATTTTAATTAGTTCAGGGGATGAAATTGCATATTTTAATTAGTTCATGGGGTGAAATTATACATCACAATGATTAGAGGGCAATGTGCAACGAGAGCCATAAGTTGGGGGATTTAATGTAATTAACTCTTTTTGAAAATATGTCAACAATAACGAAAACAGAAGCTATACCATTCACCTTAGGGAAACCAATGATAAAGTCTATAAAGATGGACTGTCATGGCCTTTTCGGTATGGGTAACGGTTGGAGCAATCCAGCATACTTCCTTATTTCTAGTTTATCTAGCTGGCAAACTAAACAAGTCTTTACATAGGCTTCAACATCATCCTCAATTTTGGGCCAATACTATTTATGGGACAATAAAGCCAACATTCTATCAATTTCAAGATGACCTGCCTATTCTGGATAATGCATTTCCCTCAAAATCTCCCTTCTCAGGGGTCCACTAGGGACATAAGCTCGGCCACCCTTGGCATACAACAACCCATCTTGCATCCAATACTTTCAAATCTCGCTAGCTTCCATGAGTTCAATAAGTTTCTTATATACCAAGTCCATCTGGGATGCCTCCTGAATCCATTCCAAGAGATCATTTCAACTACCATCAAAGCAGCCACAAAGTTTTCAACTCTTTTCTGACTTAGAGCATCGACCACCTCATTGTGTTTGCCCAATTTTTACACCTAATCAAATTCAAATTCCCCAAGAAACTCTTGCCAACAAGCCTATTTCGGGGTCAACTTTTTTGAGTCCAAAAATATGTGTTAGCCACATTATCAGTTATAACGATGAACTTCATTCCCAATAAATAATATCTCCAAGCATCAAGACAGTGAATCATCGTTACTATCTCTTTCTCATGGGTACTATACCGCAACTTTGCCCCACGCAGTTTACGGCTCTCAAATGCAACTGAATATTTCTTATGCACTAAGACACCACCCACTACATAATCTAAGATATCTATCTGCACAATAAAGAGTCGGTCAAATTCAGGTAGTTTCTATACTGATTTGGACGTAATAGCCTACTTTATACACTGAAAAGCATTTTCACATGCAACTTCCCATTCCTACAGTTGATCCTTTCTCATCAAATCCATCAAAGGTCTAACCATCTTAGAGTAGTCTTTGACAAACTGTCTATAATAGTTCACTAATCCCAGAAGTGAGCGTAGCTCGATCATCTTGGATGGGGTAGGCCAGTCCACCATTGTCTGCACATTCCTCCCATCCATCTTGATTTTTCCTTAACTAATAACGTGTCCAAGGAATGTGATTTTCTCCCAGCATACCTCACATTTTTTTTTCTTTGCATAGAGCTTAAACTCCCGCAATTTTTGAAACACAAGTTTCAAATGCCACAACTGATCATCAAGGGACTTAGAATATATAATAGTATCATCCAAATATACCACCATAAAATTGTCCAAGTAATCATAAAGTACATCATTTATTAGATTACAAAAAGTGGTAGGGGCATTGGTTAAGTCAAATGGCATCACCAAAAATTTGTAGGAACCATACCTCGTCACACATGTAGCTTTTCCCTTATCACCAGCAGCTATGCACACTTGCCAATAGCCTGACCTTAAGTCAATCTTAGCATAGCACTTAGCCCTCGTCAATCTATCAAACAAATCCAAGATATTAGGAATAGGGTACTTATTTTTCACTGTTGCCTTATTCAATGCTCGGTAATCCACGCACATCCATAACAAGCCCTCCTATTTTTTCTAAAATAGCATCAGGAAATCATAAGGGGCTTTGGAAGGTTGAATAAATCCAAATTCTAGCAACTCATTCAACTGCTTTATCAATTTCGTCAATTCTATAAGGTTAATCCAATAAGAAGCATTGGCAGGGGGGTTAGGTACCCAATTCAAGCTCAATCTTATGATCAATAGCCCATCTCGACATCAATTTCTTAGGTAGTTCAGGTGGCATCACATCTGTGAACTCCTCCAACACTTTTCCCACTAACTCAAGCACCTCCTAAAATATTCCTGGCTTTAACTCCACCAACGCAACTAAGTCATTTCCCCATACCTTAACCCTATCTTCAGCTGGGTGGCTAAAATTGAACCCAAGTGCTCACTCAATTTTGGCTCAAAAATGTACATACCAAGTATAAAAGAGGGGCAACCCTCATCAAGAATCAATAATCTGCCCTAATGTGCATACATGGTTGCCTTTAATGCCACTAGGAACTCAGTTCCAAGGATGATATCAAAGTCATCAAGGGGGATAACCATTAAGCTGCACTATCCATGCCTAGAACCTACCATTAGATCAACATTAGCAACACCCTTGGTAGGTTTTGCAGCCAAATTCAACGCTTCAATCCTATTACTACAAGGCATAAGTCGTAACCCCAATTTCTAACCTTTCCCTTTCGAGATAAAGTTGTGAGTAGCCCCAGAATCTATCATAGCCATTAGCTCCTTGTCGTTCACCACAACTTGAACATACATAAGGCCCTATTTAGGACGAGGCCTTTCTTGAATTGTAGAGGATTCACCCAAGACGGACCACTATCTTCTTCAGTTTCTTTCTTCTCGGCAATAAGTGCATTCGACTTACTTCTCTTGGGATAATCCTTCATTCGATGGTCACCATTACAGATATAGCAACCTTTATTTGTCTTGTCCACAATCGACTGGGACTCATTCATTTTCATTGACACTTCTTAGGTTTTCTTTTTCTTAAATTTCCCATCCTTCGTGAACTTGCTAATTTTCCCTTTTTTTTTTCCTAAACTCCTTCTTCTTTTGATCAGGGTCAAGCACACCCACAACTCAAAAGTTAAGTAACCAATCAATGGCAGCAACTGCAGATGGCAAATCCTTGACCCCTTGCCTTCGAATCTCAACTTGGGCTTAAGTTTGCAATCCTGACATGAAATTAAACAGCTTATCTTTCTTGGATATGTCCTTAACGTCTCGCATCAAGGAACTAAATTCTTTAATGTAATCCCATACTATTCTCATTTGTTTCAATTTTCTTAACGACTCCCTTACCAACCAAGAAGTGTTAAGGAACAAAACCTAATCATTCAACTCTTTTTTAAGAATATCTCACATATTGATCTTGCCTTTGCTTGCTATAGCATCGTCAGAAAGAAGAGTTCACCACCAGAGTTTCACATCACCCATCAAATACATACTAGTGATTGAAACCTTCTCACTTTTCGAGACCTTAGCAGCCTAAAATTAGGTCTCCATATCCCATACAAAGTTCTCCAACTCTTTAGCACTTCTCGCTTCACCAAAAGGGTTTGGGTTCGGGAACTTTCACCTTAGACAAAGAAAAGCATTCTTTGCCAGATCTGGAATTGACTGCTCTCTTTTGAATGCCAATCTCAGTGTCAATGGCGTCTATTTGTGTTTCAAACATTCCAACCTCTTTCCTATTAACGATTAATCGTTCCTCCATAAATTTCTGTAAATCCTAAATTGCTTGCTGCAAATTGTGGATCTACGAGAATAAAGCATCGGTCTACTCATTTGAAGGACGTCTAAGGAACTTTTCAACCCGTTCCATCCTTTTCTCAAGATCAAGGATGCTATCCTGTAATTGATCTTCATGAATTACAGTGCCTACAACAAAAATCCAAAATCGAGCTCTGGTAACACTTATCACAAAGGTCACTTCTATTAGGGTTCGTTCCACCCAATTTAGCCTACTATGCCGACCTAATTGCCTCAACAATTAGCAGCCAACCAATGATAATCGATTCACTATTTGAGTGTAGTAAGCCAATACACAGATTAAGTAATACAATCAAGCAATGGCAAGATCTGAACACAATATGTACAAAAAAATCCAACCTTATATTATTCACCAAGCAACAATACAAGGAATATCACCACAACCCTCACACATATTCGTTTTGTGAGGTCTGGGCCTATACAAGTCAAAAATGGTCCAGTTGACAGCCCCAACTGCTAGGCTGAGTTGGACCAGCAATAGTTCACCTAGTATCCTAACAATTATTCCTACAAGAGCTAGCTCCTCCCGGTAACTACTTTACTACCACCACCTACTAGTCTGCAAACTATTTTTGGTAACCGCCCTCCATGCGGGATTCATGCCAGAGTGTGTTATGGTCATAATCTGGCATGCTAGCTAGATGCCCTATCATCTAGCCACATCATCAAGTTAGCCCACAACAAAACTTGTCATGCGCGTGCACATCACAACTTGCTACCAACCTGGGTGAATGCCCAGACGCTCAACATTACCTTGCACAAAGTGTGTGCGAGTTCCTAGCACTTGTTCGCAACACTTAGCAACTATTCGATAGTCCACATGATGTCTAACCCGTCAAGAGCAATTCTTAGGCAACAAAATAAGCCAGCCAATCGATGCTCGCAAAACCCACACTTTGGCCATAGTTGTGCCTCACCGAGCCAACACTCTTGCTCATTGGCATGCTAAGGCCACCATGCCAATGGCATCCAACCACTCACAAGGCTAATAGTAGCCATGGCATCCAACCATGGAACTAGCCATGCTTAGCTGCCAAAATGGCCACATCCAGCCAACAACCGCTATAGAGCCCGCCCTTTGGTATGCATATATATGTAGTGAGATACATATATGTGTGTGTATATATGTATCTATGCGTGTGGAATATATATTTTCCATACATATATATGTGCATAAATGTACATATAAATATATAAATAACTTTTTATTAAGAAAGAAAAGATAGGGGTATTTTAATCTTTTAAATTTTAAATTTTTTAAAAATAATTCAAAGTAATTTATTAAATTCATAATTTTTGTTATAATTTTTTGACAACTGTTTATCCAAAAGGAGGAAGAAGTATTTAATGAAACCACAATGAGTTTATTTGTATTTAAGTCAAACCTAGGGAAAAATTGTTGTAATTAACCTAATTATATATGTACGTGTATATATATATAAATATATAAATATCTCTTATACTAATATATGGAGGGTTATTTTATCTTATAAATTTTTGAATTCTTCGCTTTTTTGTTTTTCCTAGATCATTAAGGGAAATATAGCCATTTCACACATTCCATAAGATTTTAGACATTCATTGACAACAGGTGTGGTAATTGTTATTTTTCAAATTGAAATTTTTGTAATTACTTCAAATCTTAGGAGAAGTTGCTGTAATCAATGTTTGAGAAATTAGATCAGTGAGCGAATCGATAACCTTATTAGTTATTGATTTAACCGATTCAACCGGTGTAATGTCATAATTATATTTAATATTATATAAAAATATTAAATATATAAAAAAGATAAATATACATATAAGGGGAAAAAATTAAAAATTGTCTAGTATCATGAAACTTTCTCCAAACTCTACTCTATAATAATATCCATACATTGATTTAAAATCCTAAATTATGAAATAAGACTTGTTATAAAACATCCTTATATAATCCGTTTTAACTTATAAAAATAATAAACATCAACTCAAATAACATAAAAGTTTCAAATGTAAATAAAAAGCAATATTATTCTTAAGTTTTATTATTTTTAGTTTTCATTTGAAAAAGGAAAAAGCTCTTGTTTAAAGTAAAATCGATTCATCGGTTGAACCGATTTTTTACCCATTCACACCGATTGGTACCGATTTTTTAATGAACTGATTTTATATAGCAAACCAAACAAAAACCATGGCTAGTTCCCAATTGAACCGGCCAATCTGGTCTAGTTTCTTAATCATTGACTGTAACTATTCCTTTTTATTTTATTAACAAATATACATTGTATTAATATTATTTTGTTTGGAGTTTGAAAGTTGGATTTACAATTGCAAAATTCACTTGATAATTCAAATTTAATGGAGTCTTAACTCGAGCTCAAATTCGAGCTTGAAAGATACTAGCATGTGCTCAGTGTAATGCACCAAAAATAATTTTAATACTGAAATAATTTACTTTATAATAATATTTATTTTATTTTTAATATTTAAAGAAAAAATATATTACTAATTAAATAAAATAATATAAATATTTTCAAGTGAAGATGTTAAGGTCGGAGATAATTTGTACTAAAATAAGTTGTAAAATGTCAAGATTTGTTGACTCTAAATTTAAAACTATGCATAAATTTTTAAAGTGATAAAATTTTGAAAAATAAAAGAAATAAGAAAATGGAAGAAAAACAGAACATTTCACTTAACATGCTTTTTAAACTAGGTATATGTTTATATATATACTTATTTTGATATAATAAATAAGCAAATGACTTTTTTTATAAAGTTTTCTTGCATGATTCTTAATAATGTCAAAGTCACGGTTACAATTTTTACAAAATTTGAGATTTTAAAATATTAAGTATTTTTCGTTAGAGAAAATATATAATCTCTTTGTACTTCATCTATAAAGATAAATTACATTAGGTTGTTATTTATTCACCAATTTAATAAGTGGTTTTTAACATACAATATTTTATAAACTAAAATATTTTTTACATAATTCTAATGAGTAAAATTTATATTTTTTTGTTAATATATTTTCTTAAATAATATTTATCTTCAAAATTCTGTGAAGCCAACAATCTTGGATTGGAAAGTAGGTGCCATCCTTGCTTGCCCAACATGGCCAAATTGAATTCCCACATCCTTCTAAACCTAAGTCCTCCATTTGTTTTCATCTTACAATGTCTTTCCCACCTCATCCAATGAATACCAGTCAAACGGTTGCCACTAGATTTATTTGAGTTCCATCAAAAAGTTCTACCTCTACATAGAGCTATTGAGGAAGAAGAAAAATGCTCGTAATCTAATTTGAGA
Organism: Jacaranda copaia; assembly: GCA_014898725.1. Classification (NCBI taxonomy): domain Eukaryota; kingdom Viridiplantae; phylum Streptophyta; class Magnoliopsida; order Lamiales; family Bignoniaceae; genus Jacaranda; species Jacaranda copaia. The sequence goes on from JACGDI010005519.1 coordinate 192,239, forward strand.
TAGATTGTGCCACTATTTTTAGTAGAATTTCCTTCCCCCGCCCCAGAGAGCAATTTCTTATTCCACCCTTGAAGCCTTTGCCATATCTTTTCTTTAATAAATCTGAAAGCATCCTTTTTCTTTTGTTCGATGAAAGACAATAGTCTAAGATATGTAGTTCTTTGATTATTTTGAAATTATCAATTAAATAACATGTATTATATAAAATAATAAGAAAATTTTCAATACTCAATTCAAAATAAACTATCAACCTCTTATAAATTTCTTTTATAAGTATATAATATACAAATAACTTAATGGATACTTACTTTACATTGAACTTTTTTGATCTAATACCATTAATTGATCATATAAAAATATTGTTTATAAATTATTATAATTAAAAATATAAAATAAATTTATATAAATATAAAGCTATATAACTAAATATACTAAAAAAATATAAAAATTAATATCATTTGCTATTTAAGTGATTATTTATTGAACCCTTGAAAAATCTCAACTATAATAATTATAATGTCCTTTGCAAAAAAAATTTACTTCAAATGATTGAAAATGGGTCCTCCATTATTATATTGCTAAATGATTAAGTATAAATTAATAATATAAAAATAAATTGAGAGTTTATAATTGTTGCAAGAAGTAACTTTTTATATTTGATATAAATTACTCAAATTAAATTATTTATTATATTTTATATATATGATTTGTCTAAAACTATTTTAAATATCTAAAAAGCATCACCATAAAATAATTAAATTTTAAAAATATTGATAAATTAAGGACTTTATCAATTAATTTATAACTATTCATTTCTCAATTTTTTAATCACTTAGTTACAAGAAAACAATGATTTAATATTTCACATAAATATTTATTTATCCTTTTCATAAACAACAAATAAGTTTTAAAAACTTTTAAATATGTCACAATATTAATAGGTAATTATAGTTATTAAGTATTTTTCTACTTTTGAAGTTTATTCAATATAAATTATTTAAAAGTATATATATTCCAAATTCTTTGTTAAGAAAATAACTATTTAATTAAAATATAAAAATAACTTATTTGATCAAATGGTTGAATATTTTTTATTTATTTAATAAATTTTGACTAGAAATAATTGAATAACGTATTATTTCAACTAAAATAAAGTGAGTATATCTATATAAATGCAACAAAACTTATTAAATATTAAAAATTGATTGTTATAATATTAAATTAACTTAGTCCTCAACTACTTTCTTTGGGTACATGTTTAGGATTGTTATTGATAAAAATTATAGTTAAATTCCAAAGAGAAACATTTAACTCTTCAAATGAAAAAATTAAGCTTAATGTTTTCTAACATTCATATTTATTAGATAATTTTATTACTTCATGCATCCGTTTAATTTTAATAGTTAATAATATTAAAGTGATTATAAATTGCTATAATATAAATATACCAACTATGTAAGATGCATTTATATAGCAATGAATTTGGATTTCCACCTGTATATACATAATTTTCTATGAATAAGTTATTTATTTATTAAAAAATAAAAAAATATTTTCTTATAAAAATATTATGAATAAGTAAAGATTCCACTAATTAAAGACAAACTTATCGAGTCACATGATGTTATATACAAAAACTAAAAAATTCATTTTTTATTGCACATAATTTTGGAATGGATAAATCAAGTGGAAATAAATTTAGGGAATTTTTTTATAAAAATATATAGTATTTCTTTGTTCATTTGATAAGAAAATTGGAATAATTTCATAAACTTAATAAAATATTGCAATATTTTTTAACATTTTGAAATGTAACATTATTCGAGGTACACTACTCAAATATGAAGAATATATAATTTTTTTAGTCTAAATAAATCAAAAAAGCTGCAATTAAGTAATAGTAAAATAAAAGTTCAATATTAAAGATAAATTTTAAATGAACATATAAAAATATTTGAAAATAGCATTGAAATGTATAAAAAAATATAATTAATTAAAATAGAAAAATACATAATGCTAATATTTTTTATATGGGATAACTCAACAAACCCAACTTATTAATAGTCAACTAGGTAATCAACCCAGCCCAAACCCTCATTGGGCCATTTCGCCAACTCAACACACTAGCATCCTTTCAGTTGACCTAAGTGAGGTTGATCAGGTCAAGAATGATAATTGAGCACCCAATCAAAGGCCTTTGAACCCAAGAAAGTCCCGTTACCTCGACCAAAGTGTGGCTAGATGACTCGCAAACAAGGAAGCATCACGACCATAGGAGGTCGATTAGAGAAACATAAAGCAGTCCTACACCACCAATCACAATTGCATTAAATGCACCATAACCACCACTCTACCACATTAAATGCGCTAATAGGCGATGTGCCTCCGTATTAATAGTGCATGCCTCACTGTACCACCCTTCTGCCTCCGCATTAAATATAGAGATATTAGCTATGTCTTGAAGAAAAGAAGGAGTTGCCACCTGGAGAAGTACACAAAAGGAAGAAGATCTAAAAGTTCTCAAGTAAGGACAAAGGTACTCTCTGTACAAATAAAGGCATCATGAACATCTTAACCTCTAAAAAGAGACTATAAATACACCATTACAACCCTTCAGCAACGTATACTCATTATTCTTTAAGCCCTCACTTTGCTGCTTTCATTTTCTAGTTGAATATACACTAACTTAAGCGTAGGACTGCCTCAGTCAAGGGCTCCTCTGCTAGCTTGATGTGTGCTATTGATAGTAGGACTTGACTCGATTATATAACACTATCTAGTTCTAATACCTACTCTGGTCAACTCTATTGGGCTTGGGCTCAATTCATCGATTGACAAATCCAACCATCATTATTTAGTGTCATATGTAGGTTCTAAAATTTGTGACTAGGAAAAATGGTAAACACAGATGAGCTGTTTCAGAAAGAGTGAAGACTAGAAGGTCCCCAACCCCTCCTCATCCCAAGCAAAAATAGGATATGTTTGGACCTAATTCCTAGTTGGAGCAAGTGGTAACTTTGACTATGCCCCAGCTTATGCAGTTAACAAGCGAGCAGATATCAACTCAGTTATTAGTTGCCCTAAGCAAGCACAATAACCAGCCTGAGCCAGCTGTAAGTGTCATCCTTATCCTCCGCAACATGAGGAAATGCTCTAGAATGAGGATAAGGTTAGATAAGAGACAAGACGCCCTCTATTTAGCGTGAGGATAGTCCAAGTTGATTTCCATGGGAAGAGACTCGCCCACTTCCCCAAGAAAAAGTGACTAATTTTGTGGATCACCTTACTTGACCCATTGATCCCAGCAATGCAACAAGGTCAAGCGAACGAAACCCCAACTAAATAGAAATATGTTGTAGGTTGATTAAGAAAAATAGGAAAAAGTAACATACCAGGTCCAGCAACTAAACAGATGCCTCGAGAAAATTTCAAGGAAAAACATAGAAAGGAACCTTCAGCATAATAGCGTCCCCTAACTTTACTGTGAGCAAGAATTATCATTTATCCAGGGGATAATCGACAAGTGCATAGTCATCAATGCAAAAGTTCTTACTGGTCTGCCTCAATATGATGACTCATCCAACCTGAATGAGCAATTACTTCAATTCAAAGACATGATGCAGCTCTATTGGCACAATAAGTACATTCATGTGAAAATGTTGGTCACCATATTCTAGGGCATAACACTTGATTAGATTATGAAGTTAGAGTCAGTGTCTATTTTCTCTTATGACCAGCTTTATGACAAATTCCTCCATCAGTTTGCCAGCAGAAAGAAAGCTAAACTCCCCCACACTTATTTGCATACAATGAAATAGAACGACAAATAATCTCTTTGGGATTTCTTCACTAAATTTAACATCGAAGTGTTGAAAATCAACAGTCCTTGAATCAAATTCTTAAGATATGTTGTTCCTTGGTGTCAGACACAAGGAATGCACAAATGCACTAGTTAGGGAAAGACCAAGATCAATAGAAGAGCTACTCGACCTTGTTGACAGATATATGGCCCAAGAGGGCATGAATAGATTAAAGTACAAAAATCCTAACAATGAGAAAAAAAAGGCCAAGGAGAAAAATGATAGGTAACACAAGGACAATCATCAATCTCCTATTAAGAGGTTCCACAACTATAACCCATTAAATACAACAAGGAATAAGGTTTTATTTTATATTCAACATGATAATCTCCTAAAAAAGCCCAGAAAGTTGACTGAAATCGAGGCCATGAAGAGATCTAAGAAATGCTGCCAGTTTTACAGATAGAAAGGGCACGATATTGAAGATTGCTTCAATCTGCATAATGAGATTGAGAGGTTTACTCAAGAATGACATTTAAAAAAGTTTGTCGATGAGAAAGCTAGATAGGAAACGTGCCCGATCGACCAAACTCCCTATAGAGAAAGGAAGACAAAGGAAATAAACTAATCAATGATCCGTACCCACCTCTTAGAGGTATGGTCAGCACTACCACTAGAGAACTGATGGGGGAGAGACTCTAAAATAGCAATAAGAACTAAAGGAGATTGGAATTGACCAAATCTTCTTCAATCGAAATAGATTTTCAATTCTCTACTAGTGCAAAACCCATCTCTTTCTTTGATTCTAACCTCTCATATATCAAACACTAAGGAATTGATAGTAAGCTAAATAGGCCCCTCATCATGTTAGTTGAGATTGTGAACATTGAGATCAGAAAGTTCTAGTCGACAATGGTAGTTCAGTGACCATAATTTTCTTATCAACTTTGAAGAGGATGAATTTGGGAAAGCTAAAGTTTGAACCAATTTGCACCCCCTAGTCAGATTTGAAGGATCTAAGATCTCTTGAAGGATTCATAAATTTGTCTACATCATTCAGTGAAGCACCCAGAATGAGAACATTCATAGTCAACTATCTGGTGGTGATGCACCCTATGCATACAAAATCATCATTGGACGACCAAAACTGAATAACTACAGCGTAATTGTCTCGACCTACCATATGAAAGTTAAGTTTCTAACAACTACTGGACCAGGAGAGTTACTTTGTAATGTGAAGGAAGCCTGGCGATGCTACACCATCTCTATTGAGGTAAGTGAGCATAAGACAGGACCCAAACTGAAGACTTTAAGGGATATTCTAGTAATAAAACCCGAAAAGGGATAACAAAGCAAAAAAAAAAAAAAACCTGAAAGAAACCAATGTCAAACTAATCAAAGAATTCAAGACCAAAGAGCTTAAGCCCGAAAATACCAACAAAACTACAAGGATTGGGATTGATCAAGGAAGCAGCATGGAATGTCTAATGATCAACTTTCTCAGGAAAAACATTAATGTCTTTGCCTGGAAAGTTGTTAACCGCCAGGGAATTGACCCCAGCATCATTGTTTACCACATGAATATGGACCCCTCATTCAAGCCAATCAAATAGAAGACCAGGACCTTCAACACTGAAAGTTGCTAAATCAGAGGAAAAGGTCAACAAACTCTTAGAGGCAGGCTACATTATAGAAATTCAATATCCTAGTTAGCTTTGTAAGGTAGTTCTCATCCCTAAGAATGAGGGCAAGTAGAGGATGTATAATGATTTTACTGATTTGAATAAAACTTGTCCTAATAACCTGTACCTACTGCCTCAAATAGATTTACTAGTTGATGTAACTGCAGGTTGTGATCGTTTAAGCATGATTGATGCATTTCAAGGCTATTATCAAATCTTTATGGTCCCTAAAGACAAAGATAAGACTCCTTTATGGTACATAATGGTTTATACTGTTTCCTGGTCATACCCTTTGGCCTCAAGAACACAAGTGCAACTTACCAAAGACTTGTGAACTTTATATTCAAGAATAAGATCAGGCAGACCATAGAGGTTTACGTTAATGACATGGTTATCAAGACAAAAAGAGAACAAAACCATTTAGTTGACCTCAACCAAACTTTCTCAATACTAAGAGCATTTGGCATGCTCAATCCTAATAAAGGTATGTTTGGGGTGAGAGGAGGAAAAGTTTTGGGATGTATGGTTAGCCAAAGGGGTATAGATGCAAACACATAAAAGATACAGGTGATCTAGACATCTCACCAGCCAAAATAATGAGAGATATGCAAAGACTGGTAGGAAAGATCATAACTCTAGGTCAATTTATTGCTTGATTCACCGATAAAAGTTTGCCATTTTCAAAATCCTAAGGAACGCCAGAAAGTTCCAATGGATGGAACAATGTGACAAAGCTCTAGTCAAATTAAAGCAGTATTTGGTAGCACTCCTAATGCTTGCCAAGCCAAAGGTTGGAGAGGTCTTATATATGTACCTAGCAGTCTCATCGGTAGCAATCAACTTAGTTCTAGTCTCACCTTAGCATAGCACTCATAGGCCAGTATATTACAGGAATAACGCATTACAAGGCCTAGAGTATAATTACCTAGAGATCAAAATATTTGCTCTCACTTTAGTCATAGCAACCAAGAAATTGAGGTTTTCAATCTCATTCTATCATTGTCCCTACAAACCAATCATTAAAACAAGTACTATCAAAACTAAACATACCGAGAAAACTAACCAAGTGAGCTATTAAGCTAGGAGAGTTTGACATTACTTTTCTACCCCAAACTGCCATAAAAGCCCAAGTGTTAGCAAACTTTGTAGTAGAACATTTCAACCTACCTGGAGAAATTAACTAAGATTCACCCATTTGGCCTATATGTTGATGGCTGAGCAACTTCTTCAAGAGGAGAAATAGGCATTTACCTATGCTTTCCCTTAGCTAAAGAGTATGACTATGCCATTAAACTCAACTACCTCATCACCAATAATAAAGCTAAGTATGAGGCCTTTCTTGCCAGTATAAGAATGGTCATTGATTGAGGAATTGAGTAGCTAACATCTATAATGGATTCCCAATTGGTTGTGGAACAATTTGAAGGAAATTTTGAAGGTAAGAAGACCACAATGAGCAAGTATTTGGTTGAGGTCAAAAAATTGCAACAACAATTTAAAAGGTTTACCCTTAGCTAACTCCCATGATCAAAGAATGAAATAGCAGATGCCCTATCCAAGTTTGCCAACTAAACGAAAGGAACCAGAGACAGAACTATTACATTTCTAATCTCTAAAAAACCTACTATATGTGGTCTTGACCAGAACCTAATCGGCAAAATCTAAGAGTCAACTCCCTCTTGGCAGTATGAAATCAAAGCCTACCTAAGGGAAGGAAGAGGAGTCGAGGATAAAATAGAAGCGCATAGGCTCGGAGGTTAAGTGGCGAAGTTTGCCCTCAATAAGTATAGTCAACTTTATAGGAGATCCTTTTTCGGACTACTGCTGAGATGCTTGACATCATAGCAGGCTTTGGTGGTCTTACAGGAGGTCTATTCAAGTATCTATGGTAATCACTTTAGAGGACGAGCATTAGCCCACAAAGCTATCAAACATGGATATTTTTTGTTGGCCTTATTAAAAGATACAGTGGACTTCACTAGAAAATGCCCATCTTGCAAAGTCCACTCCAACATTCCTCATCAGCTTGCATTAATGCTAGTGCCAGTTGAAATCACATGGCCAATTGATCAGTGGGGGATAGGCATAGTTGGTTCCTTTCCAAAAACTACAGGTCAAAGAAAGTACATGAATGTTGCGATTGAGTACTTCACGAAATGGGTCGATGCAAAAGTGATCCCAAAAATAACTAACACGACTATTAGAAGTTTCTTGCGGAAAATATCATTTGCTATTTCAAATTGCCAAAAGTCCTTATGTCAGATAATAAGATGCAATTTCAAAGTAGAAATACAAGGAACATGTGTGAAAGTTTGGAAATTTGACAACATTTTACCTCGGTTGGAAACCCCCAAGCTAATGGACAAACTAAAGTCATAAACAGAACTATTCTGGACCACATCAAGACTCGACTTGAAGGATCCAAAGCAGATTAGGCAGACTATCTCCCCCTATAGGCCTATAGAACCACTTCTAGAATAGCCATGGGCCACAGTCCTTACAGTATGGTCTATTAATCAAAAGTAGTAGTCAATATATAGCATGGGTAATTCATTACAACATGATCAAGGATGAATCTAAAAAATAATGTGACCTTTGAGACAATCAACAAGGTGCACCAGCAAGCATAGACAACAATAACAACAATGCAAAGGTATAGGTTGACGATGATCCAGTACTTTAACAAAGGAGTTTGACCAAGATGTTTTAAGGTGGGAGACTTCGTCCTCAAGAAAATTGAAGTTTCAAAAAATGTGGGAAAATATGACCCAAAATGGAAAGGCCCCTACTCAATAGTCAAAGTGGCAAAGCACAATTCTTATCAACCAGTGGATATAAGTGGAAATGAACCCCCTCGACCATGACATGTAGTAAACTTGAAAAAGTTATATGTATAAAGAGACTAAGGTCTCCATTCAACGCTTTTGTAATTTAGTTCCAAATTAATAAAAGTTGTTTGAATTCAAACAATTACTTATTCTCAATTGCAACTAAGGCTTCTAGCCCAATCATATAAACAAGAAAATCATTTAAATTCAACCAAGTATCAACTACAATTTGGTTTCAAACAACAATCACAGCGTATAGCCTACTCACTTAATAAATGAGAAAATCATTTAAAGTCGACCATGTAGTCAACCAGAACTTAAAATTGACATGTAGTTGATCATCACTTTAAAGTCACCCAACGGACGCACGTGTCACAATGCAAAGATCGGATACAACTTGAACTTAATTCAATAAAGTTGACCCATGATCGACCACAGCTTCAAGCCTATTCATTTCATTATGACAAAAATATTTGAAGTTGACCCCGTAGTTGACTATAAAGACTATCTCAAAACCAATTTTGAATGGATCAAATCGATATGAAAATTCTTAGATCTATTCAATTAATTCTTTTAAAATTGATTTTATATTCAACCATTAACTTGGTTCTAAACCAATTAAATATTGCTTGCATCATCATTGAAAGATTGCATTGTTCAATGAGTTATATGGGAAAAAAACTTTACTTTTCATTCATTTATCTAATCAGATTAAAGAATTGGATAGAATTGAACAAAAGCAATAAAAAGAGGCAAGTCGACAAGAAATGATCGAAGTAGTTGATATTATAAAATAAAAAAGTCAAATTACATCACAAAAGTTATTTGACAAATTGTTCACAATGTCTCGTAAGGTGAAACAAAATAAATAAAACAACAAAAATAAGTAGCCTCAACTCAACCCATCTTCTTCCCTTTTGGAGCCCCGAGCAATAGCCACCTTATCAACAACCCAATCGAGTTCATCACCAGAATTAACTTGAACGACCACTAGAGGACTCTCAACCTCCTACTTTATCATTGGTTGAGTGGCACCAATAGGTCAAGAAGGGCCTTTCTTCTCCATAAGAAATGTTCAACTAACGGGAGAGAAGTAGATTGTAATGTCAACTTTGCCCTCTTTGATGTCAATAGAAAAGTCACTCATGAAGGCAAACTCTTTTGCCACCTCGGATGGATTGGAGCCTCAATTTCCTCAGCAAGCATACTCTCATTGACAGACACTACTTTAAGATAGTCCTCGTGTTGCTCATTCTACAACACATGCAAATAGGATTTATCTTCTAGTCAAAACTAGTAGCCTAAAAACTCCAGCTGCTTTACAGCCTTCTTAAAAGCCTCCTTTGTGTTGTCGACTGCTAAGACAACACTAGCAACTTGGAAAGTAAGGCATAGCAAAATTTATTGAGCTATTTCTTTGTGAATGCTTAGCAATACCTTAAAAAACTCATCTTGAGCATCGAGTAGCACTATTATATCCCAGCACCCAACAAGAAGTATTTATTAGTTCCACCTTCAGTCTCATCTTTTGCAATAGTTCATCCAGGCTACTTTTTTCAGCAATGTTAGCCAGTAGCTCTATATCCTTCTCCTCGATCTACTGGATCAACTCAGTGATCTTTGACTATAATGACTTAAGTTAAGTCTTTATCATTTCACTCTACCTCTGCTCATTTAAGAGCTCTTCATGATCACATAGGGCCAGCTTGGCCTTCGATAAAAGTTGTAACCCAACTGTGACAAGGAAAAGTTTGGTAAAAAATTAAACATAAACGATTAGTTTAAAAAATAAGTAAAACTCAACCAAAGACTTACCATGTTCGCATGGTATGCTAATGCTTTTAAGGCCTCTAGCTGCCCTATATCCAACATCTTTTTCTGGTCAAACATGAAGAGACCAGCTATTAACACCTTCAGAGGGCCAACTCTGGCTGACCCTATCTCTAGCATCAATATCGTGTTTTGAACCCCAATATCAAGCCAAAAAATGAGGTAGAGGAAATAGCTCATCATTAGGTTAGGGTCCAAAAAGAGAAGACTCATCAACTTTCCCCTTCCTTTTCTTAGTAGTGATTCTTTTCAAAGAGAGAGCTAGCTCATCGGTAGCTATCTTTTCTATTGAGGCGCTGGGCTACTAGCCTAAACTGGAGCTAGTTTGACAGCACATGGTATAGGAGATGGCGCTTGCTGTTGTGGAGCACTTTGGGAAGCAACCTCCTGACGAGCAGCTGTTTGTTGGCGCTCTTGCACCTTTTGTCAACCGGCTATTGCTTGCTGTCGAGTATGATTCATTATTATTGCTCGGTCTAAATATTGCAAAATGCACAAAAATATGAAAGCATTAGAATCAACTAGAAAACTATGAAACAAAAAGGAATAATGAAGTAAATAATGAACAGCACGACCAAAGTATGTCTACCTAATCGAGCATTCACAAGCAAGTTCAACTGAGCTGGCAATAAGCCCACTAAAAATAGATTCTTTTCTATCTTGTATCTCAATACCTCTATCTCCCCAAACTCGACCAAATTTAGAATGAATGTATTATTCTAAGATAAGGTTTCATTAGCAAGCATCTCAACCACCGCTTAGGAATGTTGAAAGTGACCCCATTAGAGGCGCAAACATAAGAATAACATTTTTTCCAAGACTAGCCAAGGAAAAGGATGGAGGATCAATATTTTTCGACAAGGGCGAGCAGTCAAATAATAAAAGCTTGACTCCTCGATACTGCTCGATTTCCAGAACATTAGGAGATGGAAAAGGTTGCTAAAATTTATAAATGAGGGAGGTTGGTCGTGTGTCAGCATTAAAACCACAAAATTATACATATGATGGAGAAGCAATTAGGGAGTAACTGAGTGATACATACTCGAAAACTAGAAAAAAAGGTCGACTATGGGCCAGGCAAAGGAGAATCTAAGCTCATACTTTAAAGCCTCATCAAACACTATTATGCAACCTACCAGGAGTCAATGCATCCTATCGCTAGGCTCATGCACAATCAATTCGAAATCAGGGGGAATATGGTATGTATGCCTAATCAGGTCTAGATCGCCCTTCTCAACCTCAGATACGATGTCACTGTAATGGTCTACTGTGAATAACCTTCCCTTAAACATCGAAGGTCGACTAGCGTCCCTAGAGGGCCCAGCTCCCCCTTTGACATCAACTCTATTTCCACTTGAGTTCTCAATTGAACTTGACCCACTACGACCTATCGCAACCTTCCTCAAAAACTTTAAGCATGATTACTATAAAATTGGTCAAAAGTAAGAAGATTAAAAACTAAATGGGATCGAAGAGAACTTACAATGTTGACAAGAAGAATAGATGATTCTCGAGCCTCATTAGATTCAATAAACTCGTAAAGATGGACCTCTCAAGATTGCAGTAAAAGTGAAAAATGAAAATTTTCACCACCTATTTATAACCTTTATTCGTAGGGTAACTCAACTAGTTAAAACGATCGATTACCGACTATTTATTACGCAATTGTCGGTTAAGTGATTACGCTACCCTATGTAATTGCTACAAATAATGCACTAAAACCTTTGTTGAGGTTTGAAATTCAAAAGGTAATAAGCATGTAGACCCTTGGTCAAACATAATTCAATTTTCCAAGTTAGTTATTCCCTATTTCTTCTCATCAAATAGCTCAATTGGGACTCAGGAGGGGGGGACTCATGATATGGGATAATAGCCCAACCCACTAATAGTCGACCAGGTGATCAACCGAGCTAAAATCCTCATTAGGCCATTTTGCTAGCTCAACACGCCAGCATCCTTTTAGTTAACCTAAGTGAGGTCGATCAGCTCAAAAATGATCATTAGGCCCCCAATCAGAGGCCTTCGAACCCAAGAAAGTCCTGTTACCTTGACCAGAGTGTGACTAGATGACTCACAAACAAGGAACATCTCAACCATAGGAGGTTGATCAAAGAAACACAAAGCAGTCTTGCACCACCAGTCACAGTCATATTGAATGTGCCATAACCACCACTCTACTGCACGAAATGCTTTAATAAACTGCGTGCATCTGCATTAATGGTGCATGCCTTTATTGTACCGTCCTTTTGCCTCCGCATTAAATGCAAAGATCTTAGCTATGTCCTAAAGAAAAGGATGCACCACCTGGAGAAGTTCACCGAAGAAAGAAGATCTAAAAGCCCTCAAGCAAGGATAAAAGCTCTCTCGGCACAAGGCATTATGAACATCTTAATCTCTCAAGAGATACTATAAATACCCTATTACAACCCTTCAACAAGCTATGCTTATTATCCTTAAACCCTAACTTTGTTGCCCTCATTTTCTAGTCAAATATACACTGATTTAAGTGTTGGAGTGCCTTAATCGAGGGATTCTCGACTAGTTGGATGTGTGTCATTGGTTGCAAGAATTGACTTGATCACATAATACTATTCAATTTCAGTACGAACTCTAGTCTACCGCACTAGGCTTGGGCCCAATTCATTGATCGACAAATCCAACCATCATCAATTTTTAATTAATATAAAAATTACAATTCTAAGTTGGCTATAAAAACTTTAATTTCAAACAAATATTATTACAATTCTAAGTTAACTAAAAAAGCTTTAATTTCAAAGAAATATTGAGGAAATAATAAAGTAATAATATTAGTAAAATATGTAAATATATTAGACGGATGTCTAAACAATTTAGAATGTAAACAAAACAAAAACAATATAAGAATTTGCCATTAGAAAAATATTAAAATCTTAATACGAAATAAACTTTAACTTAAAAAGAAAAAATAATATTATTATATTATCCTACTTAATGGAGAAAGTGGTTCTTAAGTAAATAAAACTGAATAAAAATATAAAACGGCAAGATGAAATGTGGAAGCAAAATATATAAAGAATAACTATAGAATAACAAAATTTACATATAAAAGAAATGAATGGTTTAAATGTTAATTTTGTGGTAAATTAAATTTATCAGATAAAATTTTGTAATTAGAATACATAATATGGTGCTTAAAAAATATCTTTTAAATTCTAAATTTATCTAATGAGGTAACAAAAATAATTATTGATATTTTGAAATTACCTTATGAGATAAAAATCTATATTATAATTTGGATAAACACAACATTATATTTTAATTATAATAGATAAGTCAAATGTATTAAAATAAAATTAAAAAAATAAACAACCAATAAGAAATTTTTTACTTAATTAAAAATTCAAAATTCTAAAAGTTTGATGTTTGGCCAAAATCGCATAATTGAATCAACACAAAAATATGATATATATAGTATAGACATTTATTTCAAACTCGAATTTGAGCCTAATATATATTTCAAACTCGAAGACTACTGCTAGATCACTGCAAAAGTGTAAAAATTTGGAGTCTTAAAATCGCCTACCAAGGAATGCATTTGGAAAGCTTGAAAATGCTACCAAGAAAGAATTGGAGTCTGTAACACAATAAGTAGATCAACAATACAACCATGTATCCGACAATCTGAACGAAATTCAATTTCCAGAATACTAAGAATCAAGAAGATATTATTACATAAGACGGGACACTATCAGCTTAGATTAGCAGCAAGGTAAAATTCCATCCATGTTAATTTTCTTCTGTTTTCTAGTCAAAATCGAATACAGTATAGAAAGTCAAGAATAATATGACTATACACAGGACAAAGAGCGGAGATTACTTGCAATGGAGTCTATAACAGTGGGAGAGCCATTCGTCGCTGCAAATGGCAAGTGCTTAGCTGCTTTGGCTCGGTCAAAATAAAGCCCTTCTGATACGAGCTTCTCTTTTGGTTGTAAAGCCAACCAGATCACTGTATCAGCACCTTCCTCACTTGTTCTGAGGTTTCCTGATAACCTGCAAACATCAGTTGGATGCTATTTGATTACAAGTCATGACACTTGGGGGTTCATCCCTCAAAGTGATAAAGGAACACGTTGCAAGCTATAATGCACCCACACTTCAAAAAATTATTCGTATCACGTAGGAACATACTGAACACTATGTCAGAACACGATGCACCTTCCACACACCACTTAAAGTTTCCATAAATTAAGCAAAAATAAAAAATTCTCACAGTTCTAGTGCAGTGTCTGATACACAGTTAAAGGCATTTTGTCGTGCTTGTGTCGTATCATGTCTGTGCATCATAGTTTACAAGCAATTTAAATATGGGAAGCGCCTTACGATTTTGAAAAACTAGGCAAACTCTTGGCAACTCCAGGTGTCTCAGCCCACCCAGGATGCATTGAGTAGAAGCCAATACCTTTGTCTTTGTACATATCAGACCATTTTTCTGTCAATGCGACCTGAGAGGAAACTGTTAGCTTAGAACACCTTATTCTGAAATGCTTCTTATCTGCTTTTGTTCTGTACTTTAAGTTCTGTTTCAATTGTTCAAGCAAGTGGCATCACTATTACTACCTAGGACAATCATACACCATAATCCTGATTCCATGCATTTGAACGAGTAAATGGATCAAAAGCAAAGGGCCAAAGATGATAGGGATTAAACAGGACAGCAAAAAACATTTTTGTTGTGTCGAAACACAATAAATATGCACCAAATTGGTCAGCAGAAGTTTATGCATGTTTCTTGTTTCCAGTCGAGAGATGACTTCCTGCTGCAAGGTTCCAATTTTTATTGACGTAGGTTTTAGAGATGATTTATGTTAAAGTTATTATGTCCTAGGTTTTAAATGGTCCAAAACCGAACTTACTTGCACTCGCTTGTTCCGTGCATATTGTTCAACCCCATTAAATTTGTTACCGCTGAACTGCAATGATAAATCCAGTTATCACAAATGGAAAATTATATAGTGAACAAAAAATAAAAGCTGACAACAAGAAGAAGAAATTTTACCTGTAGATCTTCCATCAAAGGAGAGGTATACATTCCACCTGATGAAACTGTGATGACACGAGCATCAGGAGCTGCCTTCTCCAGTAATGGCAACATAAGCTCTGTTATGGTGTAAGTGCCTAGAACATTTACAGCAAAATTCATCTCATATCTGGTGGTATAGAAAACAAGACACTGAATCAGTTTATGAACAAGAAAAGCAGAATCAGTGTACGCAGACAAAGCAAACAACGGTGGCATACCCTTCTAAGGTAATAAGACGATTATTCTCAAGCACACCAGCATTGTTTACCTAATTTGCATCAAAATTTGTTAATATCATACGCATGCACATTACTTATAATTGACACTTAGATTATATCAACTAAAAGATTGGGTTGTTCAGAAGACTGTCAAAAGCGGAATATGTGAGCATTTAATAACTTAAACCAATGGCAGGGTTGTTTTTAGAGGTATGTATCTTCAAAAAATTGACCATTTCCCTAAAAAGTTGAATAAGTAAAAAATAAATAAAAAAAAATGAAAATTGAAGTTACCAGTATATGAAGAGGCACATCCTTTGAAGAAAATCGAGAGGCAAAGGATTTGACGTCACTGATGGAAGAAACATCACAGAGCTGCAGTGAAATAAACAAGCAATCATTGATTTCAAACTCAATACAGCAAAAATTGCATTCATTTATTAAATTAAGGAAAGAAATCAAAGCAAAGACCTCCAAGTAAACATTTTTATTGCCTGTTGCTGACTGAATGTCTGAAAGAGCAGCTTCACCCCTCTCCTTATTCCGACATACCATATATACAGTTGCTCCGCTGCAGAAACATAAAACCAACCACGTAAAATTCATAAAATATGAGATCAACCATGATGTCGTCAATTTGCAAAACCAATGAAAGACGTAGAAAAAGTTTAAACAAGAAATCTGCACCGTGATGCAAGACCCTTAGCAGTTGCATAACCAATGCCAGAGTTTGCTCCAGTAACAACACAGTGCTTTCCTTCAATCTGTGCTTCCATATCTTCTGATCTGAAATTTTTTGAATGCTCCCTGACATTGAAAAGTAATCTAAATAACTAAAAGATTATGGATTTAAGTCCCACTCAATGTGAGTATTGATTAGTGCTCTTAAAGACTTACACTAGTTATTAGTCTACGCAATTTTCAATCAAAATGAAACCCCAATTCCTCATCATTAATATGTTGCTTCGTGGCAATGAGCCCTTCCTGAGCATCACAAATGACCTACACCCTCTACTCTTGTCCTAACTTCTTTTAGTTTCTGATTATATTTGTTGTACTTCATGAGTTTGAAATATTGATATAACAATTGAAATGCATTCAATTGTTCAAATCAAAAAAAATCAATGACCTACCGAACATAGATTAGACTCCACCAAGAAAATCTTTCCTACAATAACATCTTTTCCAGCATAGCACGATCAAATATATTCATACTAGGACAACTTAGAACGAAACCAAAAGAGCACACTCCTAAACTACAATAGGTTTGAATCATGTTATATATATATATATATATATCCACCCAAAACTCCAAGGTGCGTATTGAGCCACAAAGAAGCCGAATTCCAGCAATATAAATAATCATAAAACAAATAAATTGACATATCTTCCCCCACCAATCAAAATTTATCTAACAAGAATAAGAAGAAAAAAAAAAGAAAATTTGAAAAAATAAAATTAAATAAAATAAGTAGCAACTGCAATGATCATAGCTGAATTCCGACCAGTACCCGTTACACAAAAGATCAATACTTAGCAAAGGGCTGCAAAAATTAAGCAAATGGGACTCACATAAAACCAGATTTGGTGAAATTCTTGTACCCATATACCCCAAATGCTAGTGATCTCCATGTCTGCAATCACAGCAGTAAAAAGAACATCAAAAAATACAGGAAACAAAACAGGGCAACATTATAGGAAGCAAAAAATTAAAATAATAATAATAATAATAATAATAATAATAATAATAATAATAATAATAATAATAATAATAATAATAATAATAAAAGGGCCGTTGAGGAATTTGATTTTCTTACCTTGACAAGAAACATTGCGAGTGGTGTAATTGAAATACGAATTTGAATATGAAATTGACTCTGCATTCTTCCATAAATTAGGAAGTACAGAAAGTATGGTGAGCAATGGGCATTGTTCGCTTCTACTGTGAGATGCTCCTTGGTCTCAATGGCTCGTGTGCTTCCACGTAGACAACGTTGCACCATGTGTAATATCGTTAACAACAGTAAATTTATTTTTTTAAAAACTGATATTTTATTATTTCATGTTAAATTATGAGATTAGGATGTAAATGAAAATTAAATGAATTGAATACACTGTTTTTATATTCGTATTTGTTTATTTTTTTGAATATTTGGATATGAATACAAATTTCATGCATATTAAAAAAATGATATTCAAATTCCTATCGTTGGATATCAGCCAAATTCGAATATATCCGTATTCGATTATAATTATTCGAATTTATTTATATTTTATTAAAGTTATACATATTCGAAATATTTTTATATTCATATTCAATAATAATTATTTAAATATCTATTTACAAATATTTAAATACATAAATCTATGAACTTATAACAAACATATATATTTTAATTAATAGAAGGAACTATATAATTTTATTAAAAAGAAACCAATTAAACAAATGACATAATTTTTAATTAATAATAGACTTTATAATTGATTATTAGTACTTATTATTATTAATAAAAATATCTATATCCATTTATAATTGAATATCTACTAATTGAATACGGATAATATTCACTTTAAATGGATGCAGATAAATTTTGTATAAACAGATACGAATGCAAGTAATTATCGAATTTTTGAATATCTATTTACAACTCTTTATAAGACATAATATTAGCTAATTATGATTTGTAATTATGTGTAACGTTTTAATATATAAAATAATAATTTTAGGAGTCGAATCGTTAATCGACCTGATAGTATCGTCCTCGTACATATAATATAAAATTTAAAAATTTTAATTTTAATAAATTTTTAATATGTGTAAATAATAATAATAATAATAATAATAATAATAATAATAATAATTTTGATGAGAAAACTTAAATATTGAGGACAATTTCTTTCTATTCGTGACTGCAACTCTAACTGTTGGTTGGACAAGTTTGATAACTCTTTTGATTTATTGCTTTAGATACTAATAGTTTTCCCCGAGGGCTCCACATGAATAATGTCCAAATGAGAACCAAGGTTGTTCATTGATTTGAATTGAAATGAATCATTCAATCTTTTTGACCTTATAATGGAGGAAGATTTTGGCAACTTCTAAAGTAAATAACTATCAAATTGAGTAAGTTGGTTGTGCATAAAGTAAACTTTACTACTAATACTTTTACTTAGTATTTGGATTTTTGGTATTTGAAATTTTCATATTTTCCAAACTTTTGAGACTATGATTTTTATTTTCGTAGAGAATATTCAAATTCTTTAGAAGAAATAAAAAGAGAATGACTAATTACAGCCCATTCTGTTCATTACTTAATTTTTAAAATATAAAATTAAATATATTTATTAGTTTATTTTTATGACAATATATTTTTAATCTTTCCATATATTCACGATCAATTAAAGATTGTATAAAAAATAAAGACAACATAATCCATATCTATATCTATATCTATATAGATAATACTATTATAAAAAGGAATGCACTTTTGTATTTAAAATGGCAGTTATGAATCTTATGATACTAAATTTCAAATATACCAAATATGCTCTTTCATTTAATTTATATCCAATAAAATTTACATGTCCAAATAACAACCATTTATTCAAGAACTTCCTTCATCACAAAGTAAATTCAATATTTTAATGACCCAAAATGAGGAATATTTTAGATATGACGCAAAATTTTAATTATTTTCTTTAATATGATAACAATTATGAAAATTTTCCTTTGTGTGAATGCTATCTTTATAATTATGTTAATTATAAATTAATATATAATTTAAATGAATGTCAACTTGTCGTATAATGAATGCAAGAATATGTACAAATATTATGATTACTCAAAAATATTTTATGCAATGTATGCAAAATGACTGCTAGTTAAAAGAAACCCTAATTTGTATTTAAAGTGGAAGCTACTTATGATCTTCTCTTTAAAATTTAAATTAATAATACAATACATAGGGTAAAATTCAAAATATATAGATATTTTGGGCAATTGTGTATCAAATTTTATATTTTGTATTTAGCCTTACAACTATATTTAAATATATTACTTAATAGGATTTTAACTGTAAATATCAAAGATATTATCAAAAAATTAACAGAAATATTATTTTTGTATTACCACATTTACAAATATATTTCTAATATTTTTGGAAAATAATATTTCTAATAATCTTTTTGGGGCAATATTTTAGATATTTACAAGTAATATTTTTGCATTACATTATTTTGCTCATCAAATGAATCTAACTATGAAAAATGATTATTGGAAAAAATAATTGTTAGGGATTTGCTTGTACATAGACTTTAACAATCTATTTTTTTTATTCTTTTTAATAAATTAACTTAATTTTAATATAGTAATATTTTAATCCATACATTTTATCGATTTTTTTCTTGAATTTCTTGAGGATATTTGCATTTTTGATAATGGAGAATATAAATATTTTTTTAAAAAAAATTATTCTTTCTTTGTATAAAAAAATTATGCATCCCGGAATTGCATTCTTCAATTGTTAGCATAATTAAAAAAGGAAATGAGAGAGAGAGGGAGGAGCTTGCTTCAAGTCGAGGCACTACCCATTTCAATTCTACTATTTCACGTAGCAACTAAATTCCACAAAGTAATATTCTTACAATAAACCATCAATAATAGCACAAACAACCCATACGTACAAAATATTTATATTAGAAAATAGTCGAATTCAACTTAGCACTCACCACTTAACAACAAACTCGTAGTATGACTATTCCACAAAGGAGCAAGACCACCTCAACAAAACGAGCTACTAACATTACATCATCCCTAATATATATAATATTTACAATCCAACAAATTGTTTCATAACTTAGCAAGCTCTAGTTTGCATAACAAATACAAAAACCCTACACCTATTGTTACACATACCATCAGAACTGAACGTAATTCAAACTTAATATACTTTAGTTTACACAACAAGTCACATAACCCTATACAATTGTCTACCAACTCACAAAACCATTTACACTATATACACAAGCATGGACGGAGCATCCGTTGCCCTTTAATGCCTGTCTAGGGAAAAGAAGCAAGATCACACGAGAGGTGTAAGTCTAAATAATTTAGTGAGATGAAACAACAATTAGTTTATGTGTGTGTATACGTATGTATCAAATAAGAAGTAACCAAAATTCATTAAAAGAAATTAGGATAAAAAAAGGAACTTATAAAACACTCGTAGGAGGCGAGAAGCATATCAATGGGAACTAACTCTGATAGGTCAAAATATCAAGAATGAACCAATAACATGAGATAGACAATAACAAGTCATTAGGAGTTGTTAGGGAGAGTCTTTCAATCTTATGTGTCCTAAAGGTTAATATGAAATAAATCCCTTATTTCTCCAAATTTTGAGTGATCAACTCAGATAAAACTGGCATATATGGCATAGTTAACCACATGTTGATCCCTCACTCACAAATAGTTAATCTCCAACTACTTGTGACGCAATATCACTAGTGGGTACTAGTTGGGAAACCCCACCATTAGTTTATATCACCTGACAATCTTTTCGATTTTAGTCTTAAGCCCAATTTTCAGTGGCATCCCTCTGAGTTTAAACTTCTCTCAAGGACATCCCCAAGGGTCTCATTAACAATTAAATCTAATATAGCGGCTTCAATTTTCAAGTAAAGATGTTACGATCAATAATAACCTATTGCAAGGGTTGCTAGTGATTACAATTCAGAGAGGATTAAGGCAAATGTCAATTTCAAGGGCATATAGCGACATCACGATTGAACAAATAGGACAAAACAAACAATCTTACTAATGTTTATAATACATATATATTCTCCCCAACAACATATAAGAATAACCTCACTTGGTAGCTTACGTCCATGTCGAAGCCTCTGTTGGTCAAGAATGCTCAGATCCTCATTGCCTATTTTCAATCAACGCAAAAAACATATTAAAATTATGTTTAATACTTACTAATAGTAATTATAGCTATTTACGCATTCTAATTACGTTAGCCCACTTATTCCCTCAATAATCCTTCTGTCTTGGTCTTCATACTAAAGTATTTAGATATACGATCTATTTTTCTTAATCATCTAATTCACGTTACTAGTTTCACTATCCATCCAACTCATTAAGATAGTCAAGGTTTTATTTCAAATCCAATTTACCATTTTGGCTTCCTAAGCATGCCAATTCAGTCAAACCTCATCAGTTAAATATTTTATCAATTTTGGACTAATATTTCACTTTATTATTAATATTTAAATTAATACTCTTGATTCATAATTAATAAATTTAGTCCATACTCATAAATTTAATACATCCCTATGCAATAGTTAATTTTTTATCCTCATTTCACATTTTCGACATTTTCAACATCCTAACGTATCGCTTTGTTTAATTAATATTAATTAAGTTTTTTATTCAATTTCGGGCCAGCACATGGCTTCACAATTAAAATTTCAACAAAAAACTCTTGTCCATAATCCACTAATTACTCCATTCAATCAAAATTTACTCTAACAATCAATTTTCTGTCAAGTTAATATTCTAACGAATCAAATTGGACGACGATTCAACCTATTAAGCTAAATTTTACCAAATCAAATTGGGTTCAGAGCCAAATTACAATCTGAAACCAGCCCGCATGCAATCAAAAACAGAAATTTCAGTTTTCTACCATGAAGTCGTCGGAGCACCGCTGTTGGAACTGGAAGCTAGCCCGCGATGTGTGCCTCGATGTTTGGAGTAAAACATCCCAACCAATTTTACGAAATTCCCTCAAACTTACATCCTTTCACACATTGGCCACTGCATAGTTTTCAATTTTTACAATTAAATCTTCATTTTATTTATTTTCTACCCTTAAAGTTTCCCACCATTCCCCTAGGGGGCCCTAATTAACTTAAACATGATTTACCTAGGTCCATTTTGAATTTAACATTATAATTATTATATTTTTATTTTCATCGGCTCTCAACAGTAGGACTGTTTTTATTAGATTTTGAATTCTTTTAAAACTCACACTTACGGATTGAAGCGTCACAGAGAGACAGAGAGAGAATAAAACGTGGAAAAAGTATATTTTTGTTACTAAAATTATTTCTGATAATACATAACACAAAGTTATTCTAAAATCCTCCCACTTTATAAATAGCACGGAACCAACAAAAAGAAAAGGGAGCGGGGGCGCAATTGACACCAACCAAATCCCTTGAACAAACTAATTTCTCTACACCTCGACTCATGAGAAACTTACGAAAACGCAGAAAACACATATGTACAAAGGAAACCAATTTCCAAACTAAACCTCAATTACTGAACAAACAAAGAATCAAAAGAATGGATGTGCAACACCCCAGCCAAGTTCCGCTAGTTAGTCATGGATGCTCCCCTCCACACTTTCCATGGAGTCAAAAACTCTCTAACGCTCCAAATAAGATGCATCCTGAAAATAAAATCCAGTAACGCTATGCTGTAAATCCAGTACTACTGTTGCCAAAATGACTGATCAAATACAACAAATTGAAGTTTTGGCTGGAAAAATGCTACCATCAGAAACTTTAAGTCCCTAAGTGGTAAAATACTCACCTCTCCTGATCTTAGCTGGCCCATTCCACTAACGAGCCCCACATCAGTGACGATATCCTGTTCTTCAATTTCTGCATCAGTAAATGTGAGTGCTCGTTGCAACTTTCGTGGTGAAAATACTTCGACTTCCACCATGTAAGAGGCGGTCACAGGGCGGTGGTCAGATAGCTTGAATTCGGATCTCCTATAGCTTAGCAGCTTCATTCCTGTCCCAAACGAGAGTATACGATCACACCTGCCGGAGAAAATAGAGGGGAGAACTTTGAGAAATGCGACAAAAGCTGCAGCTATAAGGTGGTAAATTTTTTGTTGTCTGTTAAATGTACAAATATAAACATACATCATACGGGCAGATATACAGATGGATCCATAAGAAGTATTAATTACAGCGGCCAGTAACGACATCAATACTACTTCATCATGATCATATATAACCTTTTGTCAATATTCCGACATAAAATATGCATACCATGCAGGTGTTCGTCTCCCAGCCTTGGCATCGTCTCCACAGTAAGACTTAGAGTTTAATTCATATTTGTAAGTTGGAGCGAAGCTCAAAGCACCTTCAGACCATCCATCAAATGCGTGGCCTTTTCTAAGCTCCTTTATAAGCTATAAAAGAAGAGATTCGTCAATGTATCATGACAATAAGACGCCCCAAGCTTCACTTGCTGCAACAAAAAATTAAGACTAAAGCCAAAAAGTAAACAGACAAAAGCTCATTCACTGATGTTCATTATTAACTACATTAAACAAGTGATATAGTGTTTAAGTTCTCCCTAATGTCACACACCCCTCCCAAATTTATGTATCCCGTTTGACTCAGCATGGAGTTTCTTGCGAGAGTATTTACGATATCTATAGAAACAGGCTGCAAATGAAATTAATATTCACATATATGCAAGGAGCCTTAGGTGAACCAAGTAAAACAAAAATTATTGCCACAGATTTCCACACCAGAAACCAACCTTGGCCAGGCTCAAACCAAATAATATTAAATAGGTCTCGGCTTTTAGTGTTTCAACCAAATTAACTAGAAGAAAAAGTAATAAAGCAAAATCACCTGATCCCGCTCGAGTAACACGGACCAGTTCTCTTTGTTGATCAGTTCTCTCGTTTGCTCATAAGGTAAATTGATTCGATAATTTAGGTCCCCCAGCCAGATTATTCTCCTGCAGCTCGAATTATGGTAGTCACGTTTAGAGAAAATATGCAAGACAAAAAGATCCTTTCTAGCTTCATGAAAATTTGATTTGAGGGGAACAACTAATAAGCAACAGGTAAAATAGTTAAAAGATCCTTCACATTTCCGATTTACATTTGGAATTCTACAACGTCTGGTAATGCATGATCATATTCATATGCTTCCATACCAGGAGTATCTTGCTCACCAGCATCTTAAATCAGGTTTTCAAGTTGAAAAGTAAGGTAAACCAGACAGTGAGGGCCAGGTAATGTTTTCCCGACATCATGATAATTCAATTAAAGATCAGATATGCCCATGTGATTTGGGATGGACTATAGCTGCTTGAGTGGATAGGTGGAAGATATCCCTTCCACCCAAGTTCCCCTGAGTTATGAGTTCAAAAACCAGACAAAGTTCCCCAATGTAAACAAGGAACGGACACTAATGACATCCCAGCACCAGCAGATATAAGTGTTGTATATTGTGTATAATTTTTAAGTAAAATTTAGAACACAGCAGACCTTTTCGGCGCAAAAGGAAGCCAAAGAACCTTTAAAGAACTAAGATATTCAAAACATATGAATTACATAGTGACCAATTACTGGTAAGATTGCTAACATTTTTTCTGGCATTACAGAAACATTTGTATTGCCCTTTCTGATACTTGTGAATCTGAACACCCAATATTTATCTACCAACGTAACATTTCAAGGAGGGGCAGAAAAGTAATTTAACTTAATAGTTGAATTCAATAGCTATAGTGAAGGAAGGTAAAAAGTTTCAATCATATTTTGGATAATTCATGATAAAGTAGGTGGCAGCATTGTTTTTCAGCATCACTTATAATTTTCAGCTTATTTTAACTTTCCCATTTTGTTCCCTGATTACTTTGAAAGAAGGCAACCTACTTAGAATGATTTCCGTCTCTGTGACACTTGCCTCCTTTAGTGATGGATATCAAGCTGTGTCACACTCTTCGCATAGATGCATACAAGAGGATGGACACAAATACTTACTCGTGGTCATAGATGCTTTTTGGAATCCCCAGACCAGTGTGTGAATTGAAACGTGTCCGTCTATGTATTTCATGCACATCAGCATTTCTTTTGACAGCATCCCCCTCCTTCTCCCCTGATGTTAGATGAGTACAAACAAAACAGAAGAGTGTCTGATGTATAGACATGCTGACTGATATTGATCCCTGCGAGAGAGAGAGAGAGAGTTACAATACTTGAGTAAATGAAAGTCACGGAAATATCAACAAAAAGGAAGGAGAAGAAAAAGAAGAGATTCCAAGCATGACCATGAATGAGAGGAGTATGTTTGGTCTCAGAAAGTCATAAAAAAAATACAATAGAAATACAGAATAAACTTCAGCACAAACTAAATGGGAAAAAGAAAAAAAAAATTCGAAGAATAAACAGGAGAATATACACAGATTGATTTCATGACTATCATGCCAAATAGAGAGTGAACAGTATCAAATTAGATCCCGCATATTAAAAGCCAAAACAAGATCAAAGGATGTTAGACTATAACAGTTCGTCTGAGGTACAGCAGCATTTTCAATTAACAAGGATTTTAAAAGTGATGACTTGACTTTTAAGTAGAACATCCACACTATAGTTGTCAAAACACCCAAATAACACCAGGACACAAGTCTGATCCATCACCTAGGTGAGTGACTAAGAAACTTGACTGTCAGTCAGGCATATGTTCAATTTTTTTAAAAGAAAAGAACAAAAGATATAATAAAAATAAAATAACAGCATAAAAGAATTGAACTTTATTCTTGAAATACAATGTATTTCTTCATTTCTTTTTTCCATTTTTCTCATCTGCATATGATGTTAGCACACTCCTACAAATAAGCATTACTTTTTTCATTTATTTGCATAGTTTTTAGAGAAAAATACTACTTTCAAGTTAAGACAACCAAAAAATACTAAAAAAATACATTATAACAAATAAAATATGAAAAATGCTAACTAGCTGATGGCCCATGGTCCACACCATGGTCCACACCATGGTCACAACAATGGTCAATGACTAGCATTACCTAAAATTAATGAGTAGAGCAAAATTATGTTTTTTGACTTCAATCATAACGAGCCTGAGATCATATGCATTATTGTATGTGAATTATAACTCATATTGCAATATGTGAGCTGAAATTGATTTCAGCAACATCAACTACCACAGAATCGGCAGGGTCTCGAGCATGGATCTCATAAGTAAATTCCCTAGGAAAAGGACTCTAGAAGTATCATTCAGAAACTGATTTCTTTTCAGTCTCCCTTCTGATCTCCTCATCTTTGTTAATTCAGTTAACAAGCTTACAGGTAGGCAGGTCTAAGCATTTCTGTCTCTTCAAATTTCTAACTGAATCACATTAGACCATTAGAGTTCATCCTGTTTTTGTACGCACAGGCTGAATCTCAATGGCATGGTTAACAAAGACTATCCTAGTATATTTAAACCTCCCAAAGGATTCGATTATATAATTGTGCTTTCGGGGATGGAGAGAAACAACAGAAAACTTATAAGATGCTAACCCATGCTGCAAATTGGGAAATATTTTCATTTTAAACACTTGCAGATTGCCCATTCCACTGCTACCAGAAAAGGGAGGTAAAATAAGTGTGATCATTTCCTGCAGTGCCACCAGAACCATCTCTACCAGCTAGGCTTTCATAATACCCATGAGGGAACAGTTGATGCACTGATGAACTCCCCTTATATGATAACAGACCATAAAGTTGTAAATAGTCGATAACCTTATGGATGGTATAATAATAAAATATATTTATTATTCAATAGTATACAAAAATATATCAGATACTAGACCTCATTTTAGTTTCCCACTATACAATAGCAATTTTTGATCCATAACATCCTAATATGGTTATAACTTTTTCTCCTATAACTTTGCATCAGGAAGGAGAAAAGGAAAATCAAGATTAGAAAGTGAGACCTGAGATTAACGCATAATTTTGTGTATGAAATAAATCCATTATTCCATACGACATTATCTTTTTCTGTATCTTATATAAATCAAGAAAATGCATGTTTTTTCTTTATGTTTTCTAAATAAACCTATTACAAAGATAATAGAAGCCATTAAAGAAAGGGATGGTAAACTGGCTCAAGGCCACATCATTCCTTCAGAACAGGTTAAAGGCAACCTTCACTGATGTTCAATGGGCATGAAAGTCACAGTGTCTATTACATGATATGACTGCTAAATAGAAAAATAAAAATAAATAAAAAATAGAAGCCACAGTTCGAATTATATGTTATTGCAAGAGAAGGAGCTATTATCTGTTTCTGTTCTCTGAATATAAAAATTATCATAAGAAAACACTTGGATGCGTCAACCAAAGTGCAAACTGAAGTTCAGAAGAAAGCATACCTTGTTGCCTATGTAGCCCATCACACCAACTCCAACAGTTGAGACATTCAAGTTTTGGATGTGCCTTCGCAAGCTCCTTCGAACCCATATGGTAATAAAGATACCAACCATTTGCTTGCTTACAATCCTAACGTATGGAGGCCTTCTCTTCCGGTTTATCAGAGATTCAAGGTCAAGTTCCACAAGTGAGGCCAAGTCAGATTGCATTCTGTTTTCAATAAACATGATTGGTTTAAAAGAATTGTACGTCCTGAGAGATTTGGAAGCTTTGAAAGATTTAGAAGATTTGAAGGTATTAGATCTCTCGAAAACGTGTTGAGCTAAGAGATCTAATGGTGGCTCTGGCCAGCTTAGCCCTAATCTTTCAGTCCCACTAAGTGTTTTGGTTAGTGTTTTGGTATACTGAACATTTGGGCGTTCCATATTTTCTTCAGAATCCTCTGTCCTTAGGCAATTCAATCTGTCCAGCTTTTTTGGGGAAGAAAATTGTTGGTGCAACTCTTGTTCTACTGAATTCCTTAAGTTGTCATGGTCATTGGAGACACATAAATCAGCACAAAGATATTCTTCTCCTTTGATCATTCCATCCTTGATTTCCTCAAAAACATTTGTTTCTTCATTCACTGGGTAGATTTCCTCCTCAATATCACTGTCAGATTCAAGAACAATTTCATCTTCTATGTGGGGGGCATCTTCAGATGGTTTAAACCTTGATGGAGAAGGAGGATCACTGAAGCTTTTAAACTTAGTCACTGGTGAAACACGGTTCAGGGTTTCTCTTATGATGTTTTCCCATTTTGAAACAGGACGGCTATCTTCAGCACCAAAGATATTACCAGCATTTAATGGTATGATCTCCTGAAGGCTGTAGATGTATAGCACGGGGCAAATATGAATGTCATTTAGTAGACAAAAAAATGCATTGAATTCACTAAGGCTTCCTAAATAGAGTGCACAATCACATTAACATCCCATGGCAAATTAATTGCAAGCCAGTGTAAAATAATGCAATAGATGAACATGGACAAATTTGACTACAGATTGCAGAATGCCATGTGGACTAAAAACTAGAGGACTCTATAGAAAAAACATAACGAACTTACCCAATCACATAAATATCAGCGGGATCATCAATATCTAACCAACCATCGAGATCTAGGTCATCAGGAGGAACTCTTCCCCCAACATTCCATGTGGCAGCACATACTCTAGTAAGGCCCAAAACAAGAAAATGGAAATCAGATCTTCACTATTAGCCAACTGAACCCAACATGGAAAAGATTACTGTTTTTTTGACCTCAGCAATACTAATCCGTTTTGATTTTGAAAATGCAAGCAAAAACATACCTGATTTCCTTAGTGTTTATATACTGGGTTCTAAATGTCTCTGATTTTCGTCTTCTTAACCAGGGAATAGCATCTGAAATTGAAAATGCCACAGATATACTAATTATAATTCAGAATTTGATTCAGGAAATAAAAGAACAAATACATTACAAGCCCGGGTCAGTGCATCACAAATGGCAGGATGTGAAGAAAACCATGAACATAAAGCCTACAAAAAGTTATGCACTTATGTCAAGTTAGCAAATACTATTAATAGATACATATACACATAATCATATGTGAGTGAGTTATTGTACCTCAATATATGATGGTCACACTCACCACAAGAACAAGCATATTTTAATTACACAACCAGAGGCAATTGTGTTTGATGAAAGCATACCATGTTGGGGTGTTTTGCATCATATATCTTGTAAGCTAAGAAAGCTAAAAATATTCACGAGTGCTAGATCAGAGTGAAGAAATGGGCTTCAAGTTCTTGAAGTGTTGTTTTTCTCAAAAAACAACACGTGACCATATGTACAAACAAGAAAACAAAACAACTACCTCAAAGATTTTGATAAACACACAATCAAGAGTAATAACTATGCGGTATCTTGCATTCAAGAAGCATCTTTTCCAATAGTGTATTAGTAAATTTAGTTCCATAAAAGTCTACTAGGAAAGAAAGGCAACCATTAAATTCCAAAACTCAATTTGACACCTCAGCAAATGATGTTTATTGATCCCCTCACATGGAATGATTATAGGACAACAAAATGTTAAAGATTCTTAAGTTAGATAACAACAAATAGTTCATTCAACAACACAAATACGACTAGCTTCCAGTCTTTATTAATATCAAACCATTCAATTTTGATAAATTCCTCATCTATACCTTACTATATGCAATATTATGGATTTGCTCTAAAAAGATAACTCCTCTGACTTCGTCCATCTGGAAACAAGTGAAAAAGTAAAACCAATTGCTAAGAACAGTAAATTATAGAAATTTCCTGCTATATAAGTCCCCGCAAACATTAATCAAAATAGTAAGTTCTAAGACTGTTCAATCGAAAAAACTACACTTGACAGAAAGAAAAAAACATTTAATATTTAGCACAACAATAATTATGATTTCAGCCAGATTCTTTACTATGAAACTCTAAGAAGTAAATAATGATATTTATAAGATATTCAAGTTAAAATTAACAAAACCATAGTTCCGCTTGGCAACACGGTGCTTGCCTAACGTATAGTTCTTATTCATCACTACACTACAATAGACTCAAAAAGGTGAAATACTTAGACTTGACCCACTCCAAAAAGTAGTGGGAACATGCGTTTTGGTCTCAAACCAACAACCCAAAAGGTTCATAAAAAATGCAGTACACCATTGACCAAACAAAATTAACTAAACCAAAAAGAAAAAAAAGAAAAAAAAGAAAAAATCAAAATTCCAAGAACTCAAAAACTAATCAAAAGCACGTTACCATTAGCATCAACCTGAACTCCATCTGGAATTTCTTTCTTGAACCGCAATTCTCTGGGCCAATCACAAATTTCTGCATAAAACCCACATAGAAAAAAGAGTGAAAAGAAGGAGGAAGCAAAGAATTAAGCAAAACCACAACATGAGTGGGCTGAACCTGGGTCGGGGTCGGGGTCGGGGTCGGAGTCGGAGTCAGAGTCGGCAGAGTAATCGGAATTGTTGGTGGAGATGTTGAGCCACTTGCGGACCACCACGCGCCGCCACGAGAGCTGTAGGCAGGTGCAAGCGAAACACAATATTTCAGCCCAATTTCTCTGCAATCCTCCTTAAGTCATCCCAAGAAACCAGAAAAAGAAATACACACACACACACAAAGAATCGCAACAGTTCCAGTCCAGCAAGAAGAGAGAGAGATTGACCACAGTACCTCGGGTTGCTGATGGTGGTTTCTGGTGTTCTGCCTCTTCATATTGTGATAAAGATTTCTAAAGGGAATAAAGTGAGAAATCCGAGCAGAAATAAAACGAGAAAAAATTGGAACAGAATGAGCTGCAAATTCTTCAGTTGGGGGTGGCGACGGCTAACTACCATCGAAGGTAGTTGTAATATTGTAGCAGATTCAGAATAGATAATAACTCAATACGTATTTTACTTCAGAAATTACATATTTGGGCAAGCGGTCGGGTCGGGTCGAAGGTGTTGAATGATTAATTTAAATGAGGGATAATTATACCGAAGCTTTATTTTATACACATGTAGACGTAAGAGTTTGTTGATATTCCAACATTGAATTTTATATAAGTGTGAGGTCATCTTTAGTGTACCAATTGGTCACAGGTTAATAAATAATTATTACTTAAATTTAAATTAAGCTGATTTAGTCAGCATAATTATTATTGTGCACGTTGTTACATGAAGATGTGTAATCAATGTAGGATTAGCGAAATAATTAATCAATAGTAATGCTGACAATGATAATAATGCACTTAATTGTATATCTTTACTAATCTAGAATTGGACTTATGTATATAGAAAAAAAATGAAATTTGGATTGACTTGCGTATATGAGATTCTATAAATAAAAATATGCTCATTTATTGATTTTATTGAATTTCATTTAGAAGAAGAAATTTATAAATATTACATTGATTCTTATTAAAAACAAAAAAAATAGAATTATCTAAAGTTGTCGAATGGGCATACGCCAAATAAATGGAATTATGATATTTTTCGTTATTAATTTACTATTAAGAGGGTGTTTGGATGAGCTTATAAGCTCTTCAAAATATCTTATAAGTTGTTTAAAAGCCTATAAGAATTTACAAAGTATTTGAAATTTTTTTAAAAAAAAGCTCATAAATTCCTAAAATAAATTTTTGAGAGTTTATAAGCTTTTTTTTATTTTAGGAGCTTATAAGATCTTTTTAAAAAAATAAGGAATACTTAACTTATTTTGAAAATCTTAACAAGTTAGTTTTATTTTAATCATATTAATTATAAAAATATCATTATTAATATCTTATAAGCTCCAAGATATTATTTTATCCAAATATTTTAAAAATTTATTTTTAAAAAAATATTTAACATCTTATAAACTTCAAAAATATCTTATGAAATGTAGAAGTTTATAAAACCTTTTAAATAAAATTAGTCAGACACCCTCTAAATTTGATTATTAATAAAAAATTTATTTGCCACCGACTCGATAGAGAAGAACATGGTGGAATTTCTTTGAATGAGATCCGGTGCACATCAAGTGAAATCCATCCCAAGTTCACAATGTTCTCATTAGCGGCATAAATAGATATCAAACGAATCGAATATACTGTATATTTATATTTAATTATAATTATTTAGATACATTCATATTTAATTAAAATTACTCATATTTGAATAATTTTTTCAATATTCTTATTTAATGATTATTATTTAGATATCCGTTAATATGTAAATCTATTAATTTATAACAAATACATATTTTCAATTGATAGAAAGAATTATACAATTTCATTAAAAATGAAGCAATCAAATAAATAGCATAATTTTTAATTAATAATTTACTTTATAATTAATTATTAGCACTAATTAATATTAATAATAATATTTAAGTGTATTAATTATAAAGTCAACCAACAATAATTATGTTGATTGATTTTATTCTTTAATTTTTTCTCTATATTATAATAATTTTTTAAATTTATTCTTTTTTAGTTCAAATTCTTCAATTATAATTTATATATATCTACACATATATGGGTTGTAAGATTTTTACTGAAAAATATAAATAATATATTATTTAATGAATATATATTCAAAGAAGATATTAAACACGTAGGATATGTATTTATCATATATGTATCCATTTATAATCAAATATCTATTAATCAAATATGGATAATATTCGCTTTAAATAGATGTGGATAAATTTTGTATAAATTGATATGAATACGAATAGTAAATAAATTTTCGAATATCTATTTACAATCATAATCCCATCCTAAAATTTTCCATTTATGGGATCCATCATAGAGGCTACGTACTAATGAAGCCATTTTGGTCCATAGAGACTAATTTGTCTACACTCTTTTAGGGCCATCAATGGATCGAATTTTAATTCAAATTTGATTTAAATTTTAAAATTTTTATCCGATTAAAAGTATCTGATGGATAAAATTCGATTACAAATATTCGTAATTCAAAATAAATGAATCGAATATGGAATTAAGCAATTCAATCCATTAAAAATTTGAATTCGAATTTTAATAATTTTTTATTAAATTAATACTCTTATATAATATTAATAAAAATTTTAAAATAATATATATATATATATTATTGACTTAATATTTATATTAACGTTTATATTATGTTATTAATATTGAGCCTTTAACCTAAAAAATAAGAGAAATATTAATAAAATATCAAATATAATAATATATAATAATTCATCTATGCATTAATATAATGTGAAATAAGGGTTTAGTATTCAAATATTTAATTTTTAAATTAATATATAATAAAAAGTTGTTAAAAATTCAAATATGATTTAAATTTACTATATAATTATAATATTTTTATACAATTCAAAGAAAAAAAATTACATCGGGTTGGATTTTTTTTAATTGAATTTTTAATATTCATCAAATTTAAATATGATGCTGACTAATAAAAATTCTATAAAATATTAGATTGAATTCGAATATAAATTTTAATAATTAAAACCAAATTTAAACATTACTGATTTGGTTAAAAATCGACCTGTCCACAACCCCTTCCTCTTTCTCCCTGGAGTCCATTTTATAATTATACAGTGATGTGGTTTAGTCTAAGTCATAATGTTAATAATATTAAAATCTAACTACTAATCACGACAAATATATAAAAATTATTTTATTAAGGCGTGGGGTAGGGAAAATGGGGCTGCAAGGAGAGGAGGAAACTGACCGAATAATTATTTATTTAACTGGTGGCTCTAACTGGGGCAATGGATGGGGAAGTGGGTTGCTGGGGATTGGAGAGAAATTGCTTGAATTAATAAATAATTTATTACATGTGGGATGTGGTTGGAAAGTTGGCTTTATTTGTCCAAACATAGAAGTCGTGGTTAATTATTCTTAGTATAGATTGTTCTTTGATTATGAGTTTTTAAGATAATTACAATGCTTATATGGCATAGATTTTTGCGGAACTTAATATAGTTTATTATTATTATTATTAAGCAATTGAAATATGCTAATGAGAAGATAGTTATCCCTCCACGGCGAGGGGCCCATCAAAAAACTTATATTTAGAGGTCAATAAAAAAAAGGACATTACACCAATAGAAATTAACGCCCATTATGCAATATTGTGGAGTATTTAATTGATTTAACGGATCGCTCTTACAATTTGTATGTGCAAAATTTGGATTTTCAAATCCAACAAATTTTTAATTTGTGTGCATAAGTTAAAGCATTAATG
This sequence comes from Jacaranda copaia, assembly GCA_014898725.1. Classification (NCBI taxonomy): domain Eukaryota; kingdom Viridiplantae; phylum Streptophyta; class Magnoliopsida; order Lamiales; family Bignoniaceae; genus Jacaranda; species Jacaranda copaia. The sequence continues at coordinate 226,635 of JACGDI010005519.1, forward strand.
CACTACCAGATTTTATAGAACATACATTTATGCTTTATATATTAAATTTAAAAAAGAAAAGAACAAATGGGGTACTTGGTGTGAATAAGGGTAAAAATAAGAAGAAAATCATTTAAGACAATTCAAATTATCAAACTCTTATTTGTATTTTTTACATGGGTTGGAGTTTGACTAGATATCGCATTTAACCCGAAATCTCAATTTTTAAATAGAAACATACATTAGAACCCAAATGTGCTAGGATGAGTAGTGTTAAGGTGTTTCAACACAAACTATAAATAAATTAACCATTCGCCATGGAGCACTAAGTTAGATCAACATTATATTAGATCTAAGGAGGATCTCACATCTCACATGAAGAATGCTACCCAATTCCTCTACCTTTAACAATTTAAAGCCTACCTACCTATCTGGCTCTTACCTTCTTGATCAACTTGTTCCTTAGCTTTTCTAAAGAGTTGACTCTAACCCGATCTACATTTGGACTTTCAATCAGTGAAATTATAAATTTACTGAAATCTTTTTAGATAAAATTCGTGAAACCAATTTTTTGGTTATCCAAAAGAAGGGATTATATCAAGATGAGAAAACCAATAGATGCTTTTTAAAGTTCATTTTCCTTCCATAAAATTGGCCAGACACAGGCAGATCTTTCTCCCCGTACGCGGACTCCCGTGTTTGGCCATCGACAAAACCGACCCAATTGTCGCCAAACAAGTCCTAAGATACGACTAGAAACCAAATAGGCCCAAATAGTTATTTCCTTATGGGCATCCAAAATTAAATATCAAGGATTCATCATGTCTTGTTTTTGTGCCACCTCCATCAACAAAAAATTCATTTGTTCTTTCTTTTTTTTTTTTTTTTTCTTTTTAATTTTGTTTCGGGCGGGGCGCGCGTCATGTTGTTCTGCATAATACATAGTATTATGAGGTGATACTAATGTTTCTATTTGTATTTATGTCGCATTATCTTTATTCAACTTTAAAAATAAGGAAAAAGTAACGTTAAATAGTTGAAATATGATAGTATTGTGTTAGGTTCAGTGAACCGATCACATTTGAAATGATTTTCAGGAAAAAAATATCTACAGGTGCAAAATTTCTCTTTTGAAATATTTTAGACCATTTGTCCACATATAAAAAATTATGATTGGATTGGGATTTTTTTTTAAAAAAATAGCTGAATATTTTTGAGTATATACATGATAAATTAGCGAGCTTAAAATAAAAAATAGTTTTAAATGTAAATATAGATACGCGTGCAATTATAAATTATGAAGTATGTGCATTTAAGAATTTGTAGAAAACATAATAGTTAAATGAAATTAAATGTTCTATAATGTGAATCTATAAGGATGTGTTTATTTTGATAAATGGAATGTATGAGCAATAAACAAAATGTAAGGTTATATTTAGAATGACTCATACATCTAATATATACGGATAGGATGAGTCATCCTACGTTTAATGTATATTTGACCTACCTTGAAATTAATCATATGGACTTTCATATATTAAAATAAATACATAATAATGTTAAATTTCTGATTTTTTCCAGTCTAATTCAAAAAAAATGAAGACACCTCAGTGAATAAGGTTAGAAATCCAAGTTAACCTAGCACCATCATATCTGAAAAATTGCTTTATTTTTTATTTTATTTTTTCTTAGAAAAAAAGAAGTGATCATATCATCGATTGAGAATTGTGTTCAAGAATGGCGATGAATTATTCATCCAACTTTTATTCACTAAAATCAAATATTGTTGAGCTTTACCAATTAAAAGTAAATAATAACTATTTTGTCAAAATTATGTACAGAAGCAAACCCATCTATTGAAATTCCCTTGAAATAAAACTTAGAGAACACATATGATGTTATTTATTAACGATGTCCGAATCCATAAACAAATACGTGAGACTCAGTTTCCCGATATATATATATATATATATATTGTTTGTTCAACCAACAATTATATATAAAAAACATATTTTGTCCTTTTAAAAAAGTGTGTGAATAGATTAAATAGAAAAACAACTTATAGATTACTTCAGAAGTCAAGGCCTCTTGATTTTTTAATATGAAATACAACTGGATATCATTATATGTGTGTATTTGTTTTATGTAGAGAGAGATATAGAAAAGCACATCCATGGACTTTCTTTCTGTCTTCTTAAAACGAGTGGAGAAGAGGTCATACATATGGAGTAGCTACCAAGAAAACGAAAGCTCATTGAAATTTATAGTATTATATATATATATATATATATATAGCTCACAGCTTATATTAATTAATCTGTTTTAGTCCACTCAAAGCTGGTCAGAATCAAGAAAAGCTATATGCCGGCAAACCATAGCAATTTTAAGTCAAGATCTAATTCACTGAAAACTAAAAGCTGCTTAATCCCATATCCCTAAAGCTCAAGCTTTTGGAATTAACTATGAATCAACAACTATGTAAACTTTTGATTCCATGAGATGACCTTAAATGAAGTTGGAGAGAGAGAGAGAGGGGCATACCTTCTTAAGAAATTAAGGACTAATCCTCCGCGACTGGGATTTAGATTTTGTCTGTCGGCTCAGAGGAAAAGTGGCAGAAGAAAGAGAACTTTGTGTCTCTACTTTATGGGAGGTTATAATTTTGAGTGGGAAAATGAGGGATCAATGCATGATAATTTATAGACTAGGCTAACCAAACAAATACCGACACGTGGCGCCGCGCATTTATCCTACTTTTTGCAATAATTTCTTCCAAATTATTTTTCTTCGTGTATCTGAACCCATGTGGAATCTTTGATAATAATTAGGTCATTTAATTGTAATTTGCTGGCAAGATTAGTTTGGCGACCCAAGTTATGGGAATCATTGTATTTTTCCTTTCTAAGAAATTATTGTTGTGTGTGTTTTTTTTTGATTAATTTGATTCGATAATTTTTATGACGAAATTGTTGATTTGAATCTAGAAGCAGTAATAATATGTAAATTAGTTATTTTTGTGGTGGAGAAATTTCATTTTGATTAATTCTCGATAGAATTATGATGACAAATTTAATATTAAGCAATAATTATGTACTCAACTCAAATACTCTGAAGTAATGAATTTTTTATTCCTTTAATCCTTGGTAATCCATTTGACGCGTTCAATTTATCCAATTTCCAGCGATATGACTTGCAATTTATACATGCATGTCTAGTTAATTCTATTTTTCTAAAAGAAAATTATTTAATTGCTCAACTACGACGTTTGCAAGAATATTAGGTTTCAGAGTTCACAACTAAAATGTACCAGACAATCAATCAACTTTTTCTGGAGAGTCAGGCATATGTTAATGAAATATTGAAATTCCTGGTGCGTCGCAAAAGCCACAATGGTTGTGCTGTGCTGTGCTGAGCTTGGCCAAGGCCAAGGTATTATTACAAGAAAAGCAAGACGCAAAGATGAAAGGAAAGAAAGTGATGTGGCTCAAGCGATGAGGCCATCCGCACCGGCCGAAAGCAAGTTTATTGGCTATGGCTCTTTATATATAGTAATTATAATTTAATAATAATATTTTTCAACATTTGGAAATTCACACGATCGTTCTCAAAAGATGTCGTTTTACTAATTGCTCATTCACTCTCTTTTTTTCTTAGAAAAATTAAAATAATAATAATGCTGCTATAGTTTAATATTGAGTTTTAACAAGAAAAACCCTAATAATTATTTTCTTTGTCCGAATATTCCAATTTTTATGCTTTATTTTAGAATGTTCTATTTCTTTCTTTCTTGCTGAAATTTAAACCATAAATATTGCATGATTTCTAACTTTCTTACATAATAACAATGGGGTAAAAATGACAAAGAAACATAAAATGTTGAATTTTTTTTTTAATGTCCATATATTCTCTGTCCAATTGTTCTACTTAAAGATGAAAGAAACATAACCTGGATTTCTGTTTTTATTTTCAGAAAATATTTTCTATGTTCAACTTAAAAGTGCACGTAAAGTCATGTTTCTTTTTGTAATCTTTCTAAGAATGTTTTTTGACAATATTTTAGAAACCCACTTGCTCATTTCCTTCCTTTTTGTTAATTAGAAAAATTAAAATATATAATATATAATGTTTTACATTGACATTATTTTAACAAGAAAGAGCCTAATAATAATTTCTTTAATCCAAATAATGCAATGTTATGCTTTATTTTTTAGTTCTCTTATTTTTTGTTCATTTTTCAATCAACAAGAAATTTTAATAATAATTTCTTTACTCCAAACCAACTTGTTAATTCATCATTCAAAGTAAACATTAATTCCACACCAAAAAAGTTCAAAAGAAATATTATTCACAAATCTTAAAAAACCCATCTTGCAAAACATTTCCCAAATCGCTCCAATCACCATTGTAGTTTTTGTGTTTGACTTGACATGCATTAACTGGATTTGGACTCGTTTGGTTTCATTTTCAAAATTTATTTTCACATTTTTTACTATTTTAAAAATAAAATACATAATTTTTTTATATGTTTTCACTCAATATTATTTTTATTTTCATTTTCAAATCACAATTTCTAATAGCATATATATCTTTTTTTAATAATTGATATATCTTCACTTTCTATTATATTATTTTTATTTCTCTTTACCTATAACCTACTAAAACTAATATAATATTACTTTTTCAACAATATATCCAAAAAACATAATATATTCAAATATAAATTTATTTTTAATTTATTTTTATTAATTAACTCTTTAAATTTCAAAAATAATGAAAATAAAAAATAAAAATAAAAACAAAACCGAACGGACCCTTAATTGCAACTATGGAAAAGTGAAAAACAAAATAAAACGAAAGAGATAAATCTTTTATTCGAGATTTTACCACTAAGACAATTACAAAACAATGTCAACCGACAATCTAATCAGCACCTGCCAGCCGCCATAAAAATAATTATACTCCCAATATTTTATTTTATTTTCATCTTTTAGATATGTCATCCGGCAACTTTGGATCAACCTTAGGAATTATCTTTATAAATTATCAAAATATTTTTTAATTATTAAAATATAAATAAATAATTTATCATATTTTTCAATCTCATTATTTAAAATATATCCCAAAACATTTAAAATATTTTCACAATTCATTTTCTATTCATTCTCTAGTATCTAATCCTCTCATTTTTTTTTTTTTTTATCTTCCTACCCAATTTATATATACACATATATAATTAATTTTAAAATATTAATTTCACTATACTGAAATTCAACAAAAAAGTTATTGATGTGATATCTTATTCCTTCTTAAAACACAAATAAATAAACAGTTTTCTTTGAATTTATTTTTCACTTACCATTCAAAATACAAAAAAAAAAAAAAAAAAAAAAAAAAAAAAAAAACAACCATCACATTTCCCAACTCTACTTTCCAAAAACTATTTTGACAAAATGTTCCAATTCATATACAAACAAGCTAATAGATAATTTAATTATGTACAACTATATTAATATTTTATGAAAAAATTTGACATTACCCAATTGATTGAAAATATAAGGTACAAGGCAGTGAAAGATTTAGAAATCAAAATATAGCAAGGCCAAAAGTTATAAAAATATAAAAATTTAAATATAAATTTTATATTTTATGAACTCGGAATATATTTTCTGCATCAAAGTTTATCACAATGATCTTTTATACCATAAATTTTATTAGTAATCGAATCAGTATAAAAAAACTTTTGTAATATCATTCTCAATATAATTAACTAAATAATTGGCTAAAAAATTATTTTTATTTTATTTTTGAACCTTTTTTTATAATAATATTACAATCAAAAATATTTTCTTACTTGTAGCTGTTGAAAGATAAAGAAAATTCAAAAAAATTCTTTTTAAAATATTCATACTTTTTATCTTTTTGCCTCGATCTTGTTAAAGTCAAAAAGTTGATTTTTGAGTTGTTTTGCAAGTTCTTAAGGTTCTTTTTAACTAAATTCCCTTCCATTTTTCTCACACAAATAGAACAAAAATATTCTAATGTGTTTATCCTAATTACACCCTTCATTTGATTACTTGATTGCGAATATAAACTTAAAAATTTATTTTGAGTTTATAAAATTAAATTAGCAAAATAAACTAATTAAAATTTATTTTTATTGTTAATTCAAAATTAATTAGTTTAATTTAATAAATGTAAATAATTAATTTGTTTATTTAAGACCCAACAAAGAAAGTTAAATCTTTTAAAATTAATGAATATTAATTAAAAGAATTAATATTTTAGTTAACATTAAATGATGTCATCTTTTAAAATTTAAATTTAAATTAATTATTATTAAAAGTTTTTAATATATATCTATATATTTATACATATAGGGATTGATGAGGTTGAAAGTTATTTTAGTAAATTGGATTATGTTTGGGCCAATTTGACCAGGGAGGTCGAATGACCCAACAGTAATATCTTCTTGGGCTAAGATTTGCAGTCAATAACAAATGTCAAATTAGTCGAAGTGCCCTCGACTAAGGCACTTCAATGCTCAAGTTAGTATTAGTCGAGTGAGATAATCGAGCAATAAAGTAAGAGCGTATAGTGTATATGGCATACCTAAAGAGTGGTTAGCAATGGGGTATTTATAGCCTTCTCTAGGTGGATAATATGTCTAAGATGCTCCTATCAAGTGTAGAGGGCTCTTGTCCTTGCTTGGAAGTTATAGGTCATTTCTCAACCTTGTACTATTTTAGGTGGCATCATTTCTTGCTTTCTTGGGTGAATAGTACTTTAGGGGCACGCCTCTTAACAGAGTTGGTGGCAAAGGTGGCACACGCCATTAATGCAGAGGTATTCCAACTGTTAGAGCATTGAATGCAGCAAGAATACGCTTTGGCGCTGAAATGAACTCTCTGGTCGACAGTGATTGACCATAGGGACTGGTCAACCTGAGGAAACGATGAGTGAAATAGGTGGCTTGGAGCCTCCCGTTGGGTAAGGTTGAGAACTATCCGCATGACCGGACGGTTGTGGTTGAGTGACTTGTCCTAACTGGGTCTAGAAGAGTAGTTGGGCTTCAGATATTAGGTGGGCTTGGAAGCATTCTCTGGAGTCAATAACTTATTGGGTTGGGCCTATTGGGCTATCCCATATCATGAGTCCCCCCACTTGCAGTCCTGATCGAGCTTGTTAACGAGAAGAAGTAGGGAGTAGATAGCTGATTGATGGTTATGCACCTTCGATCAAGGTTTTTAAACTACTGGTTGGGGTTTTTAAACTCTCAACCAATGTTTTTGGTCTCGACCAGGGTTTTTGAATAATCTACTAGTGTTTAGTGCATTCAATGTGTTTGTTACATTGAGGTATACGAAATGCCAAGAGATGGTTGTGCAATTATTACTGTCGTTTAGGTTCTCTCGTCCGAATGCCTATAAATAGGGGGTAGAAACATTCATTTTACACTTTTATTTAATTCGATTTGGTTGACTTTTACGTTCAGAACCCTTAATCCTTTTCTACGTTTTAGTGCTTTCCAACGAAAAACTATAAGTTCTTCTTTGAGTTTCTATTTTTCTTCATTTGTGTTTTAAACATGTCGAGTTCATTAGATAGTGAGGACACTAGGTCTTATAGTGTACACTTCCATGGAGAGGTTAAAGATGATAGCGCGTTTGAGAGCACATCTGATAGCTCATTGAGCGATAGCTCAACTTTTAGTAGCTTGAGTGATAAAAGGGCTATTTCTGGGGGCAAGACTGGCCCGAGTAAAGTGCCAGCATTGCATGGTTAATTTAACCTTGACCATTATAGTGAGATAGTTTCCAAAATCACCCCTACTGACTTAGTTCGTATTAGAGAACTTTACCATGTTCCTAAGCAGATTGAACTTTGGTGCCTGGGCTGTGAGGTAGGATGTATCAACCTTTGAGGGGGTATTTTATGGTGTTCAAGGAGGGTTTAGATGCGGACTCAAGTTTTTGCTAGCACTTGCCACAGTCGACCTCTTAAGGGGCTTGGAAGTTTGTATAACGTAACTTCTAACAAATTGCTTTACCATTGTATATAGTTTTGCCATGCTGATGCACTAGTTTGCCCAATCGGCTTCCTTTGGTAATTTTTCAAACCTATTCCACTTGCCCATGTCCTGAAAGTCAGGTAGCACCGAAGAGTCTAAGTTTTACTATCTGACGACATACTTACATAAAAAATTCTTAGTAACCCTCTCCTTATCATATGGCCAAGAGTAGAAAAAGCATTATCTATATGTTTGAGGGCCTGGTGAGTTTAATATTCCAAGGGGGTGGTTGATGGGGCACGTCGAGATGATGGGGAACTAAACTCCAAGCTGGCTCAACATTTTCATTCGAGACTTGGTCAAGTTTGGCCAAATTAAGGCCTCAATTTTGATCGAGGAGAGATGCTTGGTGCTGGATGGCTTATGGCCAGCTGAACTAAACTTGCCCGCGGACAACCAGCTAGGTAGAAATCCTTGTCGATTGTGATAAATGTGTATTTTCATATCTTTCTATTTGGTTCTAATTACCTTTTGTATTATTCTTTGTTGGTAGATCGAGAAGAGATCATAGCACGTGGTAGACAAGATGCTTTAGTAAGGGCCTAAAGGAACGGCGAGCATCATCAGGCTATTGCACAATGAGACAGAGCTTCCACGATAGAGGCAGCACATTTAACTGCTGCTTTGACCATCTCACAGATCGAACAGGCTCCCCAGCTTGCTCGACCAATAAAGGAGGTTTATAGTAGCCTCGCGAGTTGGGGCAAAAGACAGATGGCTGAGTAGGAAGGCTTAGCGCCCAAGAGGATAGCTGGCGACAAAGACAAGCAGAAAGTTGCCACAGGTTATGACCTATTCGGTAGGCGTAGCAACAGGGTCTTATTTCAAATCCCCAAGATGTCGTTGCCCAAATTCGGGACTGACTTAACCATGGAGATGATAAATTCAAGCTCGATCATATCATCGAGGATGATGGGCACTAGAGCACTCAAATGCATGGTGGCTAGGCTTTTTATCGCTGACTAGCAAAAATTCATGGACTTGAGCCAAGTTAGCGCACTCAGGGCTCTAGCTTACCATTGCAACATGGTAAGCATGAGGTTGATTATTTTCTCATCAAATGCTGCCTTTAGCTAATTACACTATTTAATGATAACCTCTATTTCAAGTGAGCCAGCTCGAGTATTATTTTTATCGCAGGTCGAAGTTAGCTCTAATTGACCAGGAAGAACTGCAGGAGAAAGGAGATTTGGAGATTTTGAAGGTTCAGCTTGAATCTTCCCAAGTTTGGATCGACCAGCTAACCAAGGAAGTGGTCGACCTCCAGGCATAACTCGACATGAAAGACCAACAGCTAGTCGAGGTCGTGGAAGAGAGGAGCTAAATGGATTCGGCATTAAAGAAGGCTCAATTGGACTTTTAAGTGAGCTATGCTTTTGGTCGATCAGCTGGTTGCTGCTGTGCTCGAGTAGGCCCAAGCAATGTTCTCTCAACAGCTCACTTTGATGCAAAGGGAGATAGTAGAGCAGTTTATGTTTAGCTCGTCATTCCAAGATGTGAGTGTGGTTTTTTCAATTGATGATGCCTACATAGCATTCGAGAAGACAGTCAAGCAGCTTGAATACTTGGGCTATACCTTCCAGGCTGAGGACAAAGACAAAATAAGCTTACTTTTGGATGAGAAGTTGCAGCACTACCCTGAATTTGAGGAGGCTATGGTCGAGAAAGGTGCGAAAGGGGACACTACGACAAAAGCTCTGGTCGAGCCCATGATGGCCGCTCAACAGGAGTAGGCTTAAGTTGAGAGGAGGCTTGTTCATCTGGTATGAGAGTTTGCCTTCATTGATGAATTTACCTTCCAGATCAGGGATAAATAGGTCGATGTTGCCAAGTTGTGTTGCGCTTAACAAACTTTATGAGCTATGTGGCGAGGCCCTTGCAGCATAAATAGTTCTTCCCCTGGTGTCAGCAATGCTTGAGCCTAACCAAGATGTATAGAAGGGTGCCTAGATAGGTTGAGCGGAAGGGGCTAGGTCAAGCCAAAGCTGAAAACTCCTATTGTTGAAAATTGTGGTCACCTAGTATAGGCATGTTGCACCATTGTAATCCTATTTTTTTTGGATGAAGGGCATCCTTTAGTTGTAATAAATATTTCACTCAATGAAATACTAATTTGATTCTGCTCAATGTGAATTCAATCAATTTTATAACTTTCTTGTCGAATGCAACTATCTCGTCGCAAATGTATAGTTGATAATCATGCTAATTAACAAGAAAACCCACCAACTTTATCATTGATTGAGGTTACTATTGCAGAGATACGCATGATCTCATCAAAATATGTTCAATGTTCTATTTTAAAATTTTCTTCAACTTTATAGTCGAGTTTCATTACTTTGATCGAGTTTGAAGTTTCTTAATTATGCAGCATGGAGCTGATTTGTTGGTTGATTGTGGGGTTGGGGTTAAGAAGCTATAATTGGGTAGCATAAAGTCGCTTGTTGGGTTGACTACATAGTTTGAACTTGAAAATCCTTGAATTGGTGGCGTGAAGCTACTTTTAGGCTGACTACGGGGTCAAATTCATAGTTTAGGCTTGAAAAGCCTTAAACTGGTAGTGTGAAGTTGCTTTTAGCTCAATTACAGGGTCGACTTCATAGTTTGAGCTTGAAAAGCCTTAGATTGGAAGCGTGAAACCACTTTTGGGTCGACTACGGGGTTGACTTCATAGTTTAGGCTTGAAAGCCTTGGATTAGCAGCGTGAAACTACTTTTGGGTCAATTACGGGGTTGACCTTAAGCTACAACTGAGAGGCCTTGGTTCTTCAGATTGAAATTACTTCTTGGGTCGACTACGGGGTTGACTTGAAATTTAAAAGTGAGAGTGCTCGCAGCTGTAATATTACAATTGAATGATAGTAGTGTAGCTAAACTTAATTTATATCACAAAATACAAAGGTGATTACAATGTATTCTTATACATGGAATTTCTTCAAGTTGATGGCATTCCATAGGCAAGGGAGTTTGTCCCCATTGACATTGGCAAGTCAATAGGCATTGTACTTTGCAACTTTCACGGTAGTATAAGGTATTTCTCATTTTACGTCAAATTTGCCAACATTCTAAGATATTTCTACCTTCTTGAGAATAAGGTCTCCAGCCTTAAAATGGCGTGCCCAACCCTTTAATTATAGTTTTCTGCCATCTTTGATTTATAGTGCTGCATGGTGTTATAGGTTTTTTATCTCTATTAATCAATCGTCTTTAGGTTGAGTTTTCTTTCTGAAGTATTTCTGATCGGGTTGAAGTAGATCACTTGAGCTATTTGTTGTATGAGTTTAGAGGCGATGACTGCTTCAAACCATCCACTAGACTATAAGGGCTATGACTCATGGCTATACGAGTGGTGGTCATGTATGCCTATAACACCCCAGAGAGGTCGTCCGCCTAACTCAACCCTATCCCTTGTATTCTGATTTTTAGGTGGTCAAGGATTATTTTGTTCATCTTCTGTCTAGCCATTCGATTGAAGGTTATCCACTAAGGTAAAATGCCGGGTGGTTCCCACAGCTTCGCACCAATTTTGGGTTTTTTTGCTCTGAAATTGCATCTTATGGTTTGAAATGAGGATCTTAAGTAGACCAAAACAACAAATGACATTTTCTTAGATAAAACTCTTGATGGCTGTGTCAATTATTTTTGGGATAGGTTTAGCCTCGACTTATTTGGTGAAGTACTTAACTGCCACAATTATAAATTTTTTCTGACCTGTCGTCTATGGTAATGAACCCAGAATATTGATCCTTTATTGGTAAAATGGCCAGAGATCTAAACATTGACCATGGCCAAGTGGATTGATATGGGAGGTTTGAGTGGACTTGGCATGACAAATACTTTCGAGCAAAATCAATAGTGTCTTTTAGTATGGTAGGCCAAAAGTGTTCATACCTGATGATTTTATGAACAAGGGATCTTTCCTTTGAATGATTCCTGTACATGCTTGTGTGGATATCCTATAAAACCTCATGAGCCTGGTCAAGGTCCAAGCATCTCAGGGGTGGTCTAGAGATTGATCTCTTATAGTGTTGGCCATGTTTGTCGAGTGCAAACTTGGCAGCTTGTCCTTGAAGGCGATGAGCCTTATTTTTGTCTTTAGAGATCATGCCCTAACTCAAGTAAAGTTTTATTGGATCTTGTCATGAAGGAATTGTCTCCTCAATGCTCTCTACCAAATTCTCCTCGAGAGGGCCGATTGATGGTCTATCAGCCATCAAAAAAGTTATCGTCCTATCTCTTGTGTCTCTGGGCGAACTAGCAAATTTGGACAGAGCATCTGCGTGCTCGTTGTTAGATCGAGGTACCTGGTTTAGAGTGAATATTTTGAATAACTATTGTAATTTTTTGACCTCTGCCAAGTACCGGCTCATTGTTGAGTCCTTAGCTTCAAAATTTTCTTTGACTTATTCTGCTACCAACTAAGAGTTCATGATAGTGACTAGGTGCTCGACTCCTTAATCAAGTGCCATCCTTATCCCATCGAGAAGAGCCTCATACTCAACCTTGTTATTGGTGACTGTATAGTCAAGTTTTATCGCTAAATCATACTCCTCTACTGACAAGGATTGGAGAGCCATCTTTGCTTCTCCTCTTGATGTGGTTAATGATTCATCGACGTGCAAAGTCCAAGTAAGAGGAGTCCTATTTCTTTTCCTTAGCTATGAAGTTGGCCAAAACGTACGCTTTGATGGTTGTTCTAGGTTGAAAGATATCAAATTCTCCTAACTCGATTGCCCATTTCATTAACCTCTCTAACGTGTCTAGCTTCAAGAGTACTTATTTCAATCACTGATTTGTCAGTACTATCATTACATGGGACTGGAAGTAAGGTCACAGCTTTTGGGCCACAGTGACTAATGCTAGGGCAAATTTCTCAATCTCTAATTAGTTATGTTTCGATCCTTGGAGTGACTTACTGCAATAGTAAATTGATTGATGGCTTCCATCCTTGGTCGAGACCAAGACTGAGCTAATCGATGCTTCCAAGATAGCTAAGCATATATGTAATACTTTTTTAGGCTTTACGAGCATGGAGGAGTGAGGACAAGTATTATTTTAACTTAACTAGAGCTTGATCATATTGTTTATTTCACTGGAAACTTGACTTTATGTCATTTATGAGAATCTTGAAGAAAGGTAAGCTTTTGTTGGCTAAACGAGCAATGAATCTCCCAAGGGTGATAATCCTCCAGACTAGCCACTATACATCTTTGAATGTTCAAGGTGGTGCAATGTCTAGTATGGCCTAGATTTTCTGTGGATTGGCCTCAATACCCCATTTACGGATCATATAACCCAAGAATTTATCTCTTCGAACCCCGAATATACATTTATTTATATTCAACTTCATGCCAAATGCTCGTAATATAGCGAAGGTGTGGTTGAGGTTGAGTAAATGGTCCTTGGCCTTCTCTGTATTAACAATCATGTTATTGACATAAGCCTTCATAGACTTACCTATCTTAGTCTTAAACATACAGTTGACCATTCTCTGGTAGGTTGCTCAAGAGTTTTTAAGTCTAAATGGCATGACCAAAAAGTAGTAAACTCCATTAGGGACTACGAAAGAGGTTTTGTCGTTGTCTACGGGGACCATGAATATCTAGTGATACCTTTGAAATGCATCCATCATACTTAACAATTCAGAACCAGCCATGGAATCTACTAGTAAATTTATTCGAGGCAGGGGATAAGGATTTTTAGGGCAAGCTTTATTCAAATCGATGAAATCATTACACATACAGTATTGTCTCTTATTGTTGGGGATGAGTTAAACATTACAAAGCCAAGATAGATATTGAATTTCTACAATATAGTTTACATCTAAAAGTTTTTAAACTTCCTCTTTGATGATTTGGCTCCCTTCAACATTGAAGATTCTCATCTTCTGCTTGATCGACTTGTATTAGGGGTTGACATTGAGGTGGTACACGATCATACTAGGGTTGATTCCTTGGATGTCGGATGCCTTCCAAGCAAAGATTTTGATATTTCTTCGCAGAAAATTAACCATGAGATATTCTAAGTGAAGGCCCAAATTTATTTTGATCTTAGTGGTCTTGTCAAGGTTCCCAAGCTCTAACTCGATCATTTTGAACTCCTCAATGGCTCCACTTGAGTACTTTTCAAATTTTTCTTCTTATTGGCTTGGCCCTCATTGGGTTCTGCTATAGGGACATCCCCCTAGGTCTTCAATTGCAGTTGGGTCTTCTGTTCACTTGACTCAAACAAAATAGTGTAACATCACCAGGCTTTCTTGATGTTCATAGCAACTCACCTGTGCTTGTTGGAGTTAAGAATTTGATCTTCATGTGATAGGTCGATACAATAGCACAAAAATCATTGAGAGTTGGTTGACTAATTATGCATTATAAACAAATGAGGCATCGACCACTAAATAGTTTATCATTAGTGTCAAGGTGTCTGTTTAGCTACTACACTTGATGGAAAACTTTTTCCTACTCTTTTCGATCAACTTGGGTTATGTTGTGGTCAAGCTGAGGCCTAGCGTGCTACGGGGCTTGAATGGGTTGGGCTGCGTGCTATGCTAATTTGTGTATTTCCTTGCATTGGTCCAGTCTAGAACATTTGACCCTATCGCGCTACAGGACTTGATTAGGTCGAACGTAATAGTCTATAGAGTCAGTAATCTTTTCCTTTAGCTCTGGCCGTCCCCTTTTTCCATGGAGGCACTTGGGGCTTGCTTTTTATCTAGTTGGTGAGCGCTTGGATTTCGAGCGATCGTGATTGTCCTAAGGGGACCTCTCTTTTGGTAGTGGTGGTTAGCATGGTTGTGTGCTTGTTTAATGCCGCAGAAAGTTGAGCAGAGATTTGAGTAGATATTTTTTCACTTATAAGTTGCATTAACTAAGGCATGGTGAAGGTAACAACTTGCTTCGGTGGGGCGCTAGGGCTAAAGCATGTGATCCTTGTTGAGGTTGAGGGAGGGGGAGGGAAAAAGATGCTGTCCTTCTATTTTCTTTCCTCTCAGATGCAGCTCTCTTAGTGTTCACCATTTATTTTAGTTGCAATCTCAAGCTTCCCACAGATGGTGCCAAAATGATGAGGTTGAAAGCTGTTTTAGTGAATTGGGTTGTGTTTGGGCTAATTCAACCAAGGAGGTTGAATGATCCAATAGTAATATCTTCTTAGATTGAGATCTACAATCAATAGCAAACCTCAAACTAGTCGAGGTGTTCCTGGCTAAGATGCTTTGATGCTCAAGTTAGTACTGATTTAGTGAGATAATTGAGTAGTAGAGTAAGAGCGTATAGTGTATATAGCATACTTGGAGGGTGGCTGGCAATAAGGTATTTATAGCCTTCTCTAGGTGGGTGACATATCTAAGATGCCTCTATCAAGTGTAGAGGGCTTTTGTCCTTGCTTGGAAGTTGTAGGTCATTTCTCAATCCTGCACTATTCCAGATGACTTCATCTCCTTCTTTCTTAGGTGAATAGTACTCTGGGGACGTGCCTTCTGATAAAGTTGGTGGTAGAGGTGGCACTCGCCATTAATGCGGAGGCACGCTGATTGTCAAAGCATTGAATGCGGTAAGGATACGATTTAACATTGGAGTGAGCTCTTTGGTTGACAATGATCAACCATAGGGATTGGTTGACCAGAGAAAAATATGAGTGAACTAGGTGGCTTGGAGCCTCCCATCAGATAGGATCAAGAACTATCCGCTCGACCTAATAGTTGTGGTTGAGGGACTCAACCCAACTGGGTCTAGAAGCGTAGTTGGGCTTTAGATTCTAAGTGGGCTTGGAAGCATTCTCTGGAGTTGATAACTTATTGGGTTGGGCCTATTGGGTTATCAAGGGTGTTCAAAACCAAACCAACCTGAACAAAATCGATTAAATCAGCCAAAAAAGTCAAAAATTGATTAAATTATTTTTTTAGTTTACAAAATGAAAAATCGAACGGTTTGGTTAGATTTTTGATTGGAAAAGTCAAAACCGAACTGATAATATTACTAAAATCTCTATTTTTATATATTTTGCCAAAAAATACCCAATTTTTTTACTTATTTCCCTCCCACCCAAGCTCAAATTTTAACTTAATTCTCGTCATTCAATTATCATTATAATATTAGTGGGATTACTACTATTATCATGTACTCGTTAATAGGTAAACGTACAATTTGATGTTATTGCAATTTTTTAGTTTGCCGTTGCTTCAATGGCTTCTAAACCTTTTTTTCTTTGTCAGAATATTTTCTTTTGTGGATTATATTTTCATTTTAATTGTAAAAGGCAAGGTCCATATACTACGTACAAAATGGTTTTTGCAAATGAATTTATATGACAAATGTAATAGGTTTTGTTTCATTTATACTTCAAAATTGAAATTAAGAAAAATAAAAAAACTAAATCAAATCAAACTGAATTTGATTGGTTCGATTTAGTTCGGTTCTCCATATTGAACCAAACCGAATGGTTGATTATATACCAAAATCGATTGATTTGATTCAGTTGAGATTTTTCTCAAAATCGAACCAAACTACATTGTGAACACACACACACAAAGTTGGAGGGGTGGTGGTGTTTGTGATGGCCCCAGTTTGCCCCTGTAAATTAGGGCTGTCAACAGGTAGGATTTGGATCGAATCTGTTATATCTGAATTCGAATTTGATTCTCAAAATTCATATCCGAATTCGACCCAAAATCCTATAGAATTTTTGTTAGTCAGTACCATATTCGAATCCAATGGATATTCAAAATTCAATTAAAAAATCCTAGCCAATTTATTTTTTCTTTTTTTATTTTTGAATTTTATAAAAATATTTTATTTGTAAAGTAAATATAAGTCATATTTGAATTATTAATAAGTTTTTATTGTATATTATTTAAACTTGAAAATTTTAAATATTAAATTCCTATTTCACATTATATTAATGCATAGATGAATTATTATATATTATTATATTTGACATTTCATTAATATCCCTCTTATTTTTTAGATTAAAAACTCAATATTAATAGTATAACATAGATGGTTATATAGATATTAGGTCAATATAAAATATAAATTTTATTTGAATATCTTTATTAATATTATATATAAGATTATTAAATTAATAAAAAATATTAAGTTTGGATTCAAATTTTTAATAGATCTAATTACTTAATTTCATATTCAATCCGCTTATTTCGCATTTCAAATATTTATAATTGAATTTGATCTATTGAACATTTTAATCAAATAAAAATCTTAAAATTCAAATTGAATTTAGATCGAATTCGAATTAAAATTTCATCCATTCATAGTCCTACTGTAAATCCGTCCATGGTACAAGGTTTGGACCCAATTAACCTAGGTTTGTATACGTTCATAAAACATATATATGCATTAAGACTCAAATTCATTTAATCCTATTGATATGAATGGTATAAAAATAAAAATTTTCTCATGGTATGATAGCAAATTCGAGAACAATCTTTCTCAAAAGCAATAAAAGTATAAAAATATTTAAAACATGTTGCCTTAAAGTCTTTTTCACTTATCACGGGTTGCTTTAGATTCAATCTGAAAAATGGAAGTTTTCTACATGTTTATTTTGTTGTCTTTAAAGCTATTGAGAATTAGCGGTGTCAGTCATTTATTTGGATAAGTAGTTTTGGTATATTTAATGCGTATGTTGAAATTTTATAGCATAAAATAAATAAAATATTCATTTCTTTTTTTTATATATAATATCATAATTTTTAATATTTTTAATGTATTTATTTAATTTTTTTATATTGTGTAAAAAGAAAAGAAAAAAACTAACATAGAAGGAAAAGAAGAAAGTAAACAAATTGAAGAGAAAAATAATAGGAAAAAAAGGGGGAAAACTACCTTAATGGTTATGAAGTCTAAAAAAATAATAATGAGAATATTTTGAGAAAATCATTCAAAAACACATTAAAAGGGGTAGGTGCTTTATATATTACAAATAAGAGTTTTTTTTTTTTAAATTATAATCTATAAATTTGAGTTTTATATGATATATTAAAAAAATAAAAATAACAAATTTAAGATTGAGTGATTTCATTCTTTGTAGTCTTTTAATAAAATAATCAAATGCTCAGTGCCTCGATCCAACACAATACTAACTCTTGTCTTTGGATTTAAATGTCGTGGGTGCCCCATATAATGACATCTCCGACATAAATTATTTGTCAAATGGCATGCTACTTTAAATGCCTTATACATAAATTTACAGATGCAATTTACTGTTAAGCAATTTTATTTTTACCATTCTGTCTGTTATTACTATTTGACAATTTGAATATTGAAGGGTCTTTTTGAGGTCGTTCCAGTAATTTTAATAATTTTTCGTGCTTTTAAAAATGAAATCCAACTTTTGATCAAATTAACCTAAGAATAGTTGAGTTTTATTTTAAAATAACATTTTTAGAAAAGTAACAAATTTAAAATGAAGAGTGATGAAGGTAAAAGCAGTATGTAACTAGATTAGATTGGAATTTAGGTGGATTGACCTGCCTAGTGGAGTAAATGAGCTCCAAAGATACTTTGGCTGAGTCCTACAATCACCAACAAACGTCAAGCTAGTCGAGGTGCCATCAGCAATGGTATTCCAATGCTCAAGTCAGTATCAGATTGACCAGATAAATGAGTAACAGAGTGAGGGTTTTTATTATAAAATGGCATATCTTGTGATAGGCTGGTAATAGGGTATTTATAGCCTTCTCTAAGTAGCTAATAAATTTGAGGTGCCCTTGGCATTCAGAAAGGGCTCTTGTCCTTGTATGAAGACCATTAGGTTTTTTCCTATCTGTGTACTATTCTAAGTGGCTTTATCTCCAACTTTCATAGATATAATGGTACATAAATGGCACACCTCTTATCTGGCGCGGTAGGAGAGGCAATACTGGGGTGACATACGCTATTAATTACAATAAGGGAACCCTTTATTTCGGCTAGTTAAAAGTATGGCTACCAGCCAACAATAAAATAACTTTTAAAGCCCTTATGAAGAGAAAGGGAATTCTATCAGATAGTAAGGAGAACATGATCATTTCAACCCCACCATCTCACTTGGACGACAAATATTATAAATACCATTATTTTAAACTGAAAGGTACGATTATGCTCCCTTCTAAGCCCTCACTCTGCTCATTTATCTTCTGGTCAAGTGAAAGCAATAGTTATCCACTCCTCTACTATTAGCCAAGCCAAGATATGTGGGAGGTTTTGTATTTATATCTTGCAGTTTTAACAACAACGGTCAGTTTAGTCCTTATGTCGATTGATCATGGCACACATCAATTGGTATACAATATTAGCAATGCTCCGCAGGGTCTCAAGCATAATTGCCTAGAAATTGAGAAATTTGCACTCATTTTAATTATAGCAGCAAGGAAGTTGAGACCTTATTTTCAATCTCACTCCATATTTGTTCTGATAAATCAACCCCTCAAATAGGTTTTGTTGAAATTAGATACATTGGGCAGGTTGACCAAATATGTTATCAAGTTAGGCAAATTCAATGTTAAATTTCAACCTCGAATAGCCATCAAAGCCCAAATACTCGAGGACTTCGTGACTAAGCACATTGACCTCCTCGTAGTGGTCAAGTAATAGCCGTCTTTCTGGTCCTTACATGTAGATGGGTCATCCACAAGGGGCAGGAATCTCTTTATCCTCCCATGACACAAAAGAGTACAACTTTACTATCAAACTCAATTTTCCAGTAACTAACAATGAGGCTAAGTTTGAGGCAGTTATCACCAGCATGAAATGGCCATGAATGTGAGAGTAGAATATCTCACTGCCATCATTGATTCCTGACTAGTGGCCGAACAATTTGAAGGTAACTTTGAAGCCAAAGAAGCATCGATGACTAAATACTTGGTAGAGGTCAAGAGGTCACAATAACAATTCAAGAGGTTCAACTTAGTCAGGCTCTCTAGTTGGAAAACAAGAGGGCATTTGCATTATCCAAACTTGCCAACTCAATTAGAGGAATAAGAGAGAGAACTATTACTTTTTTATTTGTAGAAAAGCCCAAAAAATAAAAAGAGTCAACTAGAATCAAATAATGGAGATTCAGGAATTGCTGCACAGTTGGCAAGGTGACATCAAAGCATATTTAAGAAAGGGCAAGCTCCCCAATGATAAGTTAGAATCTAAGAGGCTAAATGGTCGAGCGATGAAGTTTGCTCTCAATGAGTTTGGACAACTATACTAGATGTATTTTTCTTGGCCCTTATTAATATGCTTCAAGCTAGAAAAGGCATGGGACATGCTAAAGGAAATCAAGTCCGACATTTGTGGCTACCATTCCAAGGGACAGGTGTTAGCCAGTCTCAACCTCAGTCCCAGTTGATATCACATGGTTGTTCAACTAGTGAGGAATAGAAATTATGGGGGTTGTTTCCATGAGCTATAGGGCAAAGAAAGTATATAATTGTTGTGGTCAAATTTTCACCAAATAGGTTGAGATAAAATTAGTTCCAAAGATAATAGATACTGCGATAAGGAGTTTCTTATGGAAGAACATCATCTATCACTTCAGCCTACCAAAAGAGTTGATATATGATAATGGGACTCAATCCTAAAGCAAAAAGACCATAAACTAGTGCAAAAGTCTTGGAATGAAGCGACACTTCACATTAGTAGGTAATTCGAAAACAAATAGGTAGACAGAGGTTATCTATAGAACCATCTTAGACCATATCAAAACTCGACTTGAAAATTTTAAAGGCAACTGGGCTAACGACCTCCCTGGGGTACTATGGCCTTACAAAACAACCTTGAGAATAGCTATAAGTTGTAGTCCTTATAGCCGAGTCTATGGTTCAGAAGCAGTAACCCCTGTTGAATTGATACAACACACAGCTTGAGTAATCTACTATAACTAGATAAGAAATGAAGCAGAAAAACTCCTTGACCTCAAAACCTTCAATGAGTAGAGCCAACAGGCATACAAGAAAATGCAATGATACAGATCTATCATGGATAAAAGCTACAACAAATCCATTCAATTAAGAATTTTTCAGGTTGGCAACTCTCTCCTCAAGAAGATGGAAGCTTCGAGAAATGTCGAAAAATTTGAACTAAAGTGGGTGGACCCTTACATAGTTGTTAAGGTGGCCAAAAATAACTCCTATTGAATAGCCAACATGAAAGGCAACAAATTTCCCCGACCATGGAATGTGACAAACTTGAAAATTTTTTTATGTATAAATAAGATCTTATCTTCTCGGCATGCTTATTTTATACTTTGAGATTTTATCTTCTCAACAAACTCAATATTTCATTATGAGATTCGAACTTCTCAGTACTTATGATTGTCTAGTAATGACAAGTAAGTTAAAAATTTGCGAGGTTCAATCTCCTTATACTATATGTTGATACATATATATAAAAGAAAGGTATAGCAATAAGGGAGTGATCGAGCCGTTGCTTTTTCACAAATCATGCGGAATATTATGAAATATATCAAATCAAAATAAATTGTGAAAAATAACATTCCGAAAATATCTAATAAAGGAGATCGAAATAAAATTGTTCATCATCTATCAAATTATATATAAAAATAAAGTTGTTCAATTCATAACATCAGAACAACTAAAAAAGTAATAACATACTGAGCTTGACCTGGCACCCTCATGTTGTCTAGCATCAATAGCAGTGGCAACCTCCCTTGCCTCAACTGTGGCCTCATCCATTGCCCTATTGAGATCATCCTTGCTTGTTATTTCAACCATGATAGCTCATAATGAGCCCTCGAATTCTTACTCTTGCCTTGAAGTTGGTGCACCATCTGGTCAAGAAGTTCTAGCCTTGCCCATAAGAAACTCATGCTTAAAATGAAGGAAAAACTTAGTTATGCTAATTTTGTTTTTTGATCTCATAGGTGAATAGGTTGGCAAAGTCAAATTCGTTAGCCACGAGAGGTATGCTTGGATAAGAAAAAGGTTCTGCTAACTCAGCAGAAGTATCTTTATAAGAGTCTTCTAGCCATTCGTTCTTGAAGAGATCGAGTTAAGCCTTATTCTCTTCATGGAACTAATAGCCTAGGAACTTGAGCTACTTCACTGCCTTTGCAAACCCTTCCTTGGCATCATCCATGCCAAAAACTAAGCTCGCATAGATGAAGGTTGAAGTTTACATAAATTGTTTCATAACCTCATTGTAAATATTGGGCAGCATTTTGAAGAAGTCAGACTTTGTATACCCCAGGCAGTTGTCATAGCCCCGCATCTTCTCGACAGTAGCGGCCTCATCGACTTTGACCCTTGACTTCTTCAGCAACTTATCAAGGTAGCTTTTCTCACTGATGTTCGCTATTAACTATGTATCTTTCTTTTCAGGCTACTTTAATAACTACTCAATTCTAGAATCCAGCAACTCGATCTTAGTCTTGGACAATTAGGACTGCTCTATCTCTTGCTCTTCATATTTTCATTGCTAGTTAGCATGTTTAGGCAGCGATAGATAGAATCATTGATATAGGCTATAGCCTTATTACTCAACCTGCAAGGATGTTTATGAGCATTAGCAATGCACAAAATCAAACCCCATAGATAATTAACCAAAAAGATGGTTCGTTGAGCATATTACCATATTTATGTGATAGGCAAACACCTTCATTACCTAGGTGGGAGCATCAAGCATCTTGTTTTGGTCTTTAAGAAATATACCAACTTTCAGCACATTCAAGAAAGTCACCTTTATTGCCTTTGCATCCATCATAGAAGTAGTGTTTGATACCCTAATCCTTGGCCTAAACTGCGGCTTAGGAAACTTTGGTAAATCATACAGCACCTCGTCGGGCAACAATTGTAGCTCATCTGAAACCCAGATTTCCTTAAAAGTAATAGCATTCCTTTTATCTGTATTAGTTTTCTTTGTTGATGGTGCTTGACCAAACTCCTTGACTTTAACAACTTTTCTCTTTGCTTATACTAATGGACTTGAGATGTCAGGTATTGCCCATTGAGTAGGAACGGGAATTGCCAATAGTGCACAACTAGCCTCAGCAGTTGTAGATGTTCTTTCTCAATGAGCAATAGTTGTTTCCTATCTCTCTTGCAATCTACATTTCCCATCTTGGCAAGTTGATGAGCCTAGTTCATTATCAATTAATGTATAGCAAAAAAAATACACACAAAAAATTGATCAAAAAGATAAGCGAATATAGCAACCATAATGCGATAGAGTCTACTCTAGCTAAGTAGGCAAAGGTGGCACCCTCAAATGAGTGGTCAGTAATCTCAACAACAATAAATTCCTCTCTTTGGTAAACCCAACCACCTCTATCTCCTTAAACACCCTCAATTGAATAAATGTGTTGTGCTAAGTTAGCTTTCTATTATTGGGCATCTCAACCTACCCCCTCAACCAACCCTTTGGAATATTGAAGCATTTCCATTGAAAGCACAAACAAAGAAAAATTTCTTCTTCCAGCCTTGATCATGAAAGGAGGAAAGGGTGACAAAATTTTTTCGATGAGGACAGGTAGTAAGATAGTATAACCCCTACTCCTTGGAACTACTCAACTTTTGGGACATCGATAGATAAAAAAGATTGGTCAGCAGGTTGACTATTGGTTGTGCGATTGGAAATCTAAGACCACACTTTACTGTATCCTTAAAAATAGTTATACACCCTTCGAGGTATATTCGTTTTCTCTCGAACTAGGCTTAGTTGACTCAAATTGGAGAGGGATGCAATACTTATGCCTAATCTTCTCTAAATTATTCTAAATAATCTCCGACACAATCGTGCTGTATGATTAGTTGTAAATAGCCTCCCATAGACACTAACTACGCTCGCTAGAAGGTCTTGCCTCATCCACTCCAAGCCTAGATAGCTAGGCCTCCTCATGGGCCTCGACCTCCATCTTAGCCCCACTATTCCCCCTAGAGCTACTAGAACTACCACTACAAGAGAATCCTCAGAGGATTCACTACTACCATCACTTGAAGCCTTGATCGATTAGGTCACCTTAGAATCAGTTGTCTCATCTCTCTCCCTTTTAGGAACCTTAGCCATACTAGCACAATATGAAAACATAAATATGCAAAAGCAAATTTAGCAAAGCAAAAAGAACTTACAAAGAATAGTAGAATGGAAAACCCCAACAGAAGTTTGCTAGAAAACACTTAGTGTAACCTTGCTCAAATAGAATATTCTGAGCTCGACCTCATAGTGGCACAGTAAAAATGGTAAATGAGCAGTCAAAGGGACTATATATATGCCTATCCTCCGATATGTTAATCAGCTAAACTGATTGACTGTCGACTATTTATGGCATAACCACTAGTCATCATTTTTAACTACAAAAGATAACTACCCTAAACCCCTCAATAATTGTTGCTATCAAAACTATGGTTGAAATTCAAATTCCTTGGTCAAAAAACATCCAAAGCCAATTAACTACTACTAACTCCAATCTTTCACATGCTCGATTGGGACTAAGGAGAGGGGAGGACTCATGATATGGGCGAAGTGGATGAGCGCAATATCTTAGTCCATAGGCTGAGTATCTAAGAAAAGGCCCAAACTTCACATGGGCCCAAGCAAAGCTTCGTTGAGATATTTGACCCCAAGCAGGGTTAGTCGACCATAAGATGACCTTTAGTCCCACTATCTCTACAATCAAATACTACTAAAAAAATTGCTTTTTGTGATGAAAATATTCATTGCAAACAATATTGTTCTTTTACCAATTTCTCACAAATGAGGTAAAATCTTGACGAACAGAACACATGCATGCGATTACCGTGATGAGATAAAGATTTTGTCTAGTCACCACCTTACGCCTTCTACTGCCATTTACCATCGTTGAAAACCTTAACCATTACCACAAGAAGAAGGATTTTAGCTTAATAAACCAAAGCCCTCAATAAATTTCAGTAAACAACGTCAAATCGCCATCTAATTTTTGCTTGAAAGTTCCTCCATCGCGTTATGCCTCTACACCAATTTAAGTTGAATTTCATCACTATATTATTTTGAAATCTAAAAGCATTAATGAGTTCTTAGGGCTGAGTTCTACAAAGCCCAGTCTTTACTTTCACCAATCGATTGTCGAAAACAAATCCCTACCCAGCTTTGCCATAGTTCACTTTCGATTGCCATTTTCACCATTGTTCACTAGCCATTTCCACCTATATATAGGTGTCTTGGAGTCCTAATGTGGAGAGAAAGAAGATGGTTGAGTTGGTTTTGGTGTTCGAGGTTCACCAAAGGAAATGCCAGAGAGAGAAAGAAACAACGATAGAAAGGGTGTCTAGTGGGGAAGAAAGAAATGTCAAGGGTTGAATTAAACGGTGACTTTTTAGAGATGTAACTTTTTCCATATTATAGATTGACCTAATAGCTTATGAAATGTTTTCAATTAGGTTCAAAAGGTTTTAATAAAAATCAATTTAGTCATCAAGTTTTATATTGGGTCCATCAGTTTATAAAAATTAAACATTAACCCTTTCTAATTTGACAAATGGTACTATTAAATATTTTATATTTATATTTTAACCCAAAAAACTTTCAAAAATTACACAAAATATTATATTAACATAATGGAATTATAAGGGTGTTATAGATCCCTTCTTAAAAGAATCTAATCCCCAGATTTTCACTAAAATACTGAAAACGTTTAGGATACTGTTGGTTCATGAGGTATTTTGGTTCCCATGTTGCTTTTTCAATGTTATGGTAGTGCCAAAGAACTTTCACCTGAGGGATCCTCTGATTCCTAAGCCCTTGAAACTTTCGATCCAGAATACTTACTGGTTGTTCCTCATATGTTAGATCACTTTTCAACTGCATGGGCGTATGTGAAATGATGTGTGAAGGATCGAGATAGTATTTTCAAAGCTAAGACACATGGAAGACATTATGTATCTCTTCTAGTTCATAGGGTAACACAAGACAGTAAGCTACTGGTCTAATTCTTTCATGTATTCATACGGCCCTATATATCTCGGGTTGAGCTTTCCACCTTTACCAATTCTTTTAATTCCTTTCCTTAGGGATATCTTGAGAAATATTCTATCACTAACTTCAAAATCTAAATCTTTCCTTCATTTATCTATGTAACTCTTTTGTCTATCTTGAGCAGCTTTTATCCTTTGCTTAACCGTTTGTATCTTTTCGATAGTCTCTTGAATTAATTCAAGTCTTATAGTTTTCAGTGACTTATCGATGTTACTCTTTTACTCCTCCAACTCCTAGCATAATAGTGATTGATATTTTCTACCATACAGTGTTCGTATGGTGCTATTTGTATGAAAGACTGATAACTATTGTTATAAGCAAACTCAATCAAATGAAGATGCCATATCCAACCTCCTTCAAAGTCTAAAACACATGCTTGAAGGATATCTTCTAATATTCTTAACTCTTTCTAATTGCCCATCTGATTGTGGTTGAGCTATAGACCTAAACCATAGTATGGTCCCTAAATGCTTCTGTAGACTCTTCCACAGTCTTAAAGTAAACTTTGGGTCATGATCTGACACAATGCTGGAAGGGATTCCATGTAGTCGGACTATCTCTTTTATGTATAGCTCTACTAACTTCTCGACATTATCCTATGTTCCAACTAGTAGGAAATGTGCGGACTTGGTCAGACGATCTACTATCACCCAAATACTATTATATCCTTCCCGAGCTATTGGCAAACTAGTTACAAAATCCATCGCGACCTGTTCCCATTTCCAGTCAGGAATAGGGAGTAGTTGTAACAACCTTGACGATCGTTAATGTTATGCATTTACCAATTGACAAGTCAGACACTTCCGCACATAATCCTCAATGTCTCTTTTCATACCATTCCACCAAAATTATTTCTTTAGATCTCGGTACATCTTTATGCCTCTGGATGTATTGTGAATCTCATTTTGTATGCCTTCTTTAGCAATCTCTCTTTCATTCCTTCTAGCACACACATCTTTTTATGGTATAAGAGGGCACCCTAGTTATCAAGGTTGCATTCAAACTTTTTAGAATTTCCAATCATCCCCATTTATTTCAACATCCATTCATCTCTATCTTGAACTTGCCAAATTTCTTCGTACATTTCAGGTTGCACTCTCACTCCTACAATCTAGCCTCGTTGTTTCATTATAATCACCACATTTGCTCTTGAACTTTCTGGTGTTTCTCTTTTTAGCATGTAAGCTATTTTAGCCTTTTGACTTAGTGCATTTGCCACTACATTCGCCTTTTTTGAGTGGTAGATAATAGAGAAATCGTAGTCCTTAAGAAATTCCATCCACATTCACTGTTGCATATTTAAGTTCTTTTGAGAGTGTAAATACTTAAGGTTCTTATGATTAGAGTATACTTCAAATATAGCTCCATAAAGGTAATGCCTCCATTTTGTCAAGGTAAAAATTATTGCTGCTAACTCCAAATCATGAGTTGGGTAATTCTCCTCATGTGGTTTTAGTTTTCTAGATGCATAGGCGATGACTTCCCTTCTGCATTAACACACATCCAAGACCTTCTTTAGAAGCGTCGGTATGGACAATAAATCCTTCCAATCCTTCTGAAAGAGCTAAAATTGGAGCTATTGGAAACTTCATTCACAATTATCATTCCAGTCAAACAGCTAATCCTTTTGAATTAACTTAATCAATGGGTCAGCTATTTTAGAAAAGTCTTGTACAAATCATTGATTATAGCCAACAAGTCCCAAGAAACCATGGACTTTTATTACAATTTTGAGTCTTTTCTAGTTGACTATTGTATCTACCTTAGAGAAATCAACCACTATCCCATCTTAAGATATGACATGTCCCAAAAATGCCACTTTTTCTATCTAAAACTTGTACTAATTAAATTTGGCAAACAATTGATGCCTTTCTAAAGTTTGGAGAACTAAGTGTAAGTACTTTCCATGTTCTTCCCTAGTCTTCGAATACACTAAATGTTATCAATAAAGATGATTACAAACTGATCTAGATACGTACTGAAAATTTGATGCATTAGGTCTATGAATGCTGTTAGTGCATTGGTCAATCCAAAAGGCATCACCAAAAACTCAAAATGATCGTATCGAGAATTAAAGGTGGTCTTTGGGATGTCTTCTTCCCTAATTTTTAGTTGGTAGTACCCCTGTCCCAAATACAACTTCGAGAAGATTCTTGACCCTTATAGCAAATCAAACAACTACTCTACATGTCGTAAGGGGTACTTATTCTTAATAGTGGCCTTGTTCAATTCTCTATAATCAATGTATACCCTTAAAGACCCATATTTCTTTTTGACAAATAGTACTAGGGCTCCTCTAAAGGGATATGCTTGGTCTAATGAACCATTTTTCAATAGCTCCTAAAGCTAGTTCTTCAGCTCTTCAAGCTTAGCCGGTGCCATTTGATAGGGTGTCTTAGAGAAAGGTGTTGCCCCTAGAAGAGTGTGAATTACAAATTCTATCTTGCTATCAAGGGGTAATGAGCTCAATTCTTTTGAAAATATTTTTGGGTACTTAGCCACCACTTCTACTTCTTCGACCTTAATTGTATCTCAGGGCTTATTGATGAGGTCTGCGAAGAATTCTTATCCACCTTCTCTTAATATCTTCCTGGCCTCTACCGCAGATATATTAGGTACTAGGGAAGTATTATTTGTGGAATGACTTGTAGGTATCGATGTCTTATCCTCAAGAGTAAGGTACTTGGTGTAACAATTCACCTATGCCTAATGCTTGTATAGCCAATCTATTCCAAGGATCAGATCATATCCTTTTATAGGCATTCGTATACGATTGGCTAAATATACCCTATCGCTAACCAAAATCAGGCAATCTTGATTGATGACATCTACCATTAACCCTATTCCTAAGGGTGTTTGAACTTCTATCTGATAGACCATAATTTTAGGTTGTATATTTAATTTTTCAGACATATTTGCAAATATGAAAGAATGTAAAGCTCCATGATCATCTAGGGCATTTTCGATAATTGCAGAAATAGAAATCATACCTTCAACCACATTAAAGGGATCGAGCACATCTTCTCAAGTGAGAGCACATGCTTGTGCTTGGACCTTTGACTTTCCACTAGATCCTATAACCTATTTCCCATTTTCTGCAGGGGTTTGGGCAATCCTTAAACAAATGCTGATCACTACCACAGACTACACATCTACCTTGCTTTATCCAACATTCAAATTCGTCATGACCCAGTTTCCTACAAAATCCACATACCTTGGTTGCTGAATTTGTGGCTTTGCCAATTTGCTAAGCTTTCTAATTGGCTCCCCTAATCTATAACTTTGGCTGCTTTTTCCCGAGGTTGTTCTGCTCACTAGGTAGTAATATTTCTTTTCACCTTTTTTTTTCAATCTTTTTAACTCCTGCAGATCTAATTCTACCTCTAGTACTTTACTCATTGCACAATTTTATCATGAGAAATCACATGAGAGAAGACCTTTTTTAAGTTTTGGTCATAACCCTTCCACAAACTTGCGAACTTGTCGCCTCTCATCAATCAGTACATAGGGTGTATATTAGATCCGTTGCCTAAATGTAGCTTCATACTGACTAACTGTGGACATCTCTTGTATTAACTCCATGAATTCTCTTTCCCTAGCATACTTGGTCATCTCTAGTACATATTTTCCCATAAACTCACAGGTGAAGTTTTTCCAAGTCTACTAAGTTCCCTCCACAGTCCACCTATGATTGATTAATTACTGTTAATCGTGTGCAGGACCATCCAATAAATATGTGGCATATTGTATCTTTTACTCATCTAGATATTGCAGAGTTCTAAATATCTTTTCCAAGCTCTTAACCCATATCTTAGCTTTTTTGTTATCAGCTTTCCCAAGGAGTTTTAGAGGTTGCAATTGGAGAAACCAATCCAAAGCTCGATCCTGTACATGCTCTTCAACATTTCCTACTTAATTACTTTATCTCTACTATTGACAAAATTGCATAAATTGGTGCCACATTTGGAACATAGGCTCAGCTGGCCAGCACACACCTAGTAGATTAACTTGAGAGGTCTGTGAAACCTCTTTTTCTGGCAAAATTGATGGATTAGCTGGTACTCGCTGCTTAGGAACACATTATGCTACAGCCTATATGTTGAGCGGTCTCTCTATCCCTTGTCGACCTACTTGGGGTACTTTAGGTATATGGGAACCTTTATGGGATGCCATAGTTTTCTATGTGGACCTTAACTTCTTTTTAACTTACTCTTGTCATAAATATACAATGACATCTAAAGTTAGCAGTAAGATTTTGATCTTTCAAATATAATTATAGGGTATTTGACAACCTAAACCAAGTTTATCACAACAGAAGTCAAAGCGATAAAGGTTTAAATAAGAACGTTCATTATCATTCAAATTTTATTCATAATCTTTTCTTGACCATGGAAAGACTTCCAATCTCATACAAGCTAACTAAATGTTCCCTTCTCAATCTAGTTATAATCCCCTACTACCTATAGATTCATTATATATCACCTCAATTCCTATTTGCCTAGGTCATCTCTAAACTTGGGCTCTGATGCCATCTCTATGGTGCCCCTTTTCGAGACAATACCCAAGTTGAGGCTCCCATCAGTTTAGTCTTAAAGTATAAATTAACTCAAAGGAAAACATTTCATACTATTCCAAAAAAATTAGTAAAAGTCAATATATATGGTCAATAGGCCCATTAGAAATTTTTTTTCCAAAATTTTCAGAGACAACAATAGCCTTCCACTTAAGTATCCACAACAAAAATACTATGTACATATCATCAGGGATCCACAGCTACCGATAATTTATCCAAACTTAACATATTACAATACCTCACAAATTTAGACCTGACATATCAAAATATCTCTAGATTAAAATATAACATTATGGGGAACCCATAAACATATATACCACTTGATCTAATACAAAACGTATTTCTCTTTGGCTTAGGATAGAATTCCATATCTTTCACTGAATCCTGTTTGAGAAAATAAGGAATACCAAAGAGGTTGAGTTTTAAGAACTCAATGAGGGAAAGGAGAATTATAAAATTTAAAAGAAAAGTTAATGAGATACAACTATCGATAAACAGTTTGATAACAACAAGAAGATCACTGTAAATCAACAACGTATACATAATACACATGAAACCAAATTTAGCAAGCTATTAGTCATTTTTTTCTTATTACTCCTGGATCAAAACATAGTTCCTAGTATTGGCATTGGTAAAGTATAAACATGAATTTCCTTATCACTCTATTTTGCGTGAGCACTCACCTTGATGGGTAATAACATGTTTTATGGCATGGTCGATCACATGCTGAATCCTAACACTCACAATTTATTACCTCCAGCTACCTATAAATCAGGATTTTAAGTAGGTACTAGCTGAAAAGACTTGTGTCCATTGGTTCACTCCATACAACCGTCTTTCAAACCTAGCTTATGTATTCCCCCTTATGGCGGCCTTTTGGGTGATATCCACCCATGTCTTCCCATAGGTTAGTATCCGCCCATGTATTCCCATGGGTTAGTAAAATGTAATACTACTAGATAACAATTCAATTTCAAATGGAATTTGCAAATTCAGATAACTTCACAGAGTTCGATTGAAAACAATCATTTTCAATAAAACACAATAAAATATCAAGTAGTTTCAAATCAGGAGAACCTCTTGGGGTTCGATTAAAATAGTCATTTTCAAGAAAAGATAGTAAAATACCAAGTAGTTTCAAATTAAGAGAACCTCATAGGGTTTAGTAATCAACAACAACAACAGTAATCAGGATTGGTATCAAATTAGCAAAACCTAACGAGTTTAACAATAGATATAGAATAAGCTCATACAAGGCAAAACTAACTGACAGATCCCTCACACGGGAAATAATAATTAATAGAGTACGGTAATCAAGCTAATACCAACCCTCATAGGGGTTTATCAAGAAAATTGATAGGTACAAGAGGTTCTAGATTGGTGGACCCTTATGGGGGTTTTCAATAATTAATAAGTAAACTTATACAAAGTAATAACCCAAAGCAGGAGACCCTTACCTTAATAACATCAATGATAAAGTCAACTCTATTGATCCTCAGTGCCCAATCCTCTGTCACTTATTCAAAAGAATAAATTTTCATCAAAATCCTTGTTCAACCCTAACGATCACTAACATTCATAATCGTACTAATAACAATCCAATTTGAGTAATTATTCAACTAATACATTAGTTAGGGTTTGTTTCAATATTACTACTCTAAACATGCTATTCATATTGAATATGTGAATGTGTATGGAGTTCACTTATATATATAATTCTAAAACAATACTCGATATTGATTATAGCAATCTAGTTATTGATAAAAATCTAAATTTTTGTCGCTTAAGTCATGGTTACATAAAATTAGGGTTTCTCCACTTAGTAAGCTATATAACTTATAGTTTATATGAAATAATACTATTTTGGCTAGGCTTACTAAATCGATCAAGTGTGTTATGTTCTTATGCATAGGTGTTCTAATCGATCATTTCTATCATTATTTTTGATAATACAAGGTCTTATGATGATCAAAATGTATAAACATATACATGCAATTACATACACCAACAACGTCATTCTTATACCAATTTCTCACTAACAAGGTGGAATCTCAATGATTAGAACACATGCATGCGATCACCGCAATGAGATAAAGATTCTATTTAGTTGTCACCACTGCGCTGCCTATCATCATCTGTCGCCATCGAAAAACTTAACCACCACCACCAGAAGAAGTGTTTTAGCTTAATAAACCTAAGCCCTCAACCAATTTCCACAAACAACATCAAATTATTGCCTAAATGTTGCTCCCCCACCTTGCACCACCATGCCAGTTGGAGCTGAATTTCATCGCCATCACTGAACCATTTTGAAATCTGAAAGCACCAATGAGTTCTTGGGGCTGAGTTTTACAAAGCCCAGTCTTTACTTTCACCAACTGATTGTCGAAAACCAATCCCCATCAAGCTCTATCGTAGTTCATTTTTGGTCATTGTTTTCATTGCTATTCGTAGGCCATTTCCACATGCATGTAGGTATCTTGGAGTCTTGATGTGGATAGGAAGAAGATGGTCAGGTTGGTTTTGATTTTTGGGGTTCGTCGGAGGTATTGTCAGAGAGAGAAAGAAACGGTGATAGAGAGAGTGTCCGTTGGGTAAGAAAGAAATGTGAGGGGTTGAATTGAAAGGTGACTATTTATAGATTTAATTTTTTCCATATTATAGATTGACCCTAATAGTTTATGAAATTTTTTCAATTAAGTGCCAAAGGTATTAATAAAAATCAATTTGGTCACTGGGTTTTATAAGCCCTCACATTAGGTCCACTAGTTTACGAAAATTAAACATTAACCCCTCCTAATTTGACAAATGGTATGATTAAATTTTTTATATTTATGTTTTAACCCACAAAACTTTCAAAAATTACACGAAATATTAAATAAAATTAGGAAAATAATATTAAGTTAAAAATCAACATGATGGAATTCTTGCGGTGTTACATGAATTTTGTTTAATAATGTTTTATTTATATTGAACTATGTATCAAATTTTGTTAGATTTACATTTTGTGGATTATATGTTCAATTATGATTTGAGTTATTTGTTGGATTTATATTAAATTATATGTTGGTTTATAATGAGATATATGTTTGATTATATTGAATTTTTATTTTTTAAATTATTTGTTTGATTAAGTTGAGTTATCTAGTGGATTTATATTGATTATATATTAGTTTGTTGTATTGAATGTATGTTAGTTTAGTTTGTATTTTGGTTACTCATGAGCCTAATTTTTGTTTTTGTTACAATATTGCACATTTAGAGAACATTGAAGAAGTTCCTTTTCTCATTTTTTTTATAATTTTTTTTATTTTTAATTATTCTGATTTCATTTTTATTGTGTTATATTGTAGGTTTGGATATGTCAAGATGTTGAAGCTATGTACAAATCTTTAGATAGAGTTAGTATTATATGTTGGATGCTTATTGTAATTTATCTTACACATAATACAAACGATACTTTTAGATTTGTAATGTTACTTTGATTCTTGTTAAAGAGAATGAATTTTTCAAGAGTTTGTTGTATTTTTTGAGTTTAATGTATTTATTTGATTTGGATTGTTATTATTTGGACATTTCAATTTACAATGAGGATGCATAATTTTTTGGTTGATTATAGGTATTAATGTGGTATAGGGATGCATAATTTCTTTAAAAATTTGCAACAGAAATTTCCATCACAAAAACAAAAAATAATTAAAGAAAAAATTTTTGCTGTGAAAAAAATCCATTGCAATTTTTTTTTTTAAAGAAATTGAAATTTTGCAATGAATTTTTTCTTTGCAAAATTGCAATAGACAATTTTTGTTGTAAAAGTGATGCCTCAAATTCATTGCAAAAATTTGCAACCAAGGTTTTTGCGACTAATTTTCGCTATCATAAAATTCATCACAAATAAGAGTTTTTTTAGTGGTGGAAAGTCCCTTCAATCATATTGGGTCGACCAGTAAAGTAGACCTAGGTATTTTCGGATCATGGTCGCATTTATTATAGCGTCTGTCACCAGTCACTTTCATATTTAATGCTGCTGAAATACTACTCTACACTCATTAATAACTCCATCAGTTAGCCACGTCCACATTCATTATGCTAAAGGCGTCTCTTATTTTCTCCTAGTTAAAAGCATGGCTACTAGCCAACCCTAAAATGATTTCTAAAGCCCTTACGAAGAGAAAGAGGATTTCACTAGACAGTAGGGAGAACACAGTTATTTTGACCCCGCTG
Organism: Jacaranda copaia; assembly: GCA_014898725.1. Taxonomy (NCBI): domain Eukaryota; kingdom Viridiplantae; phylum Streptophyta; class Magnoliopsida; order Lamiales; family Bignoniaceae; genus Jacaranda; species Jacaranda copaia. The sequence goes on from JACGDI010005519.1 coordinate 261,432, forward strand.
TCCCCCTAAGACGGCAAACACTATAAATACCCTTATTTCAAACTAAAAGATATGATTTTACTCCCTTCTAAGCCCTCACTCTACTCATTTTCCTTCCAGTCCAATTAACGTTGACTTAAGCATCAAAAGGCCATAGTCAAGGGCACTCTCGACTAGCCTAACATTTGCTCCCTAGTTGTAGGACTTAACTCACCCCTTTATTGTATTCCAAACTGTTCAACTTTCTTTTTGGTCAATTGGCCCCCCTCCACTAGCTCACTAGAACCACTTCACAGAAACCATCATAATCAGTATCGAAGATGTATTTGATTTTTTCGAGGTTGTAGGGCCATTAGTGGAAGTAATTTAAAAGATTGATGAATTGAACAAATAGATATATATGAAGAATTTCAAGAATTAAACCGAAATAAAATTATTTTGCTGAGAACATAAAACTAATTGTAGTGCTAATTGCTTAATGAATAGAGGCACCTTCTAAAGACAAAAAAGAGAAATTCTTGAGGAATATGATTGTTTGGTAGATACAATTTGGAAAATTCTAAGGCTGACAAATATTTTGGGTTAGAAGAAGAATAGATACTATACTTGATGAATGATAAAATGAGTGAAGGATAAGTATAAGGTTTTTTAGGATTAAGGATAGAAATTTGATCTTAAGTTATAGGATTTAGCAATCAATCTAGAATGTAATATAATGTGAAATACTCAAGAGAGAATTGAGTAGGTAAAGAAACTTGAGATGGTACTATCCAAAAATGGAAGCAAAGTAGAGATTACTTGAGATGGAAAAACAAAATCTATTGCACTGATTAGATTAAGAAGATAAGAGTTGGTAGAAGATCCATTCTTATAAATGAGGAAATAGTCAATCATGACATTCTAGGCATTAAAATTTTGGATGAGAATTTGTGGACCAGAATTTTTTAAGGTTGAAGGATTGTAACACCTTGAAGTTCACAATCACGAAAATTTTAATAATAAGAAAACTTGACTTAGCAAATTCAATTAATGCTAAGAATTTGAAAGGAATAATAAAAGTTGAATCAGTTACAGACTAGTTGCATTTAAATCTAGCAAGGTCTTAGAGCAATGTTACGTAATTTAAGAGGCTAGAAAATTAATCAAATAGAACCTAGTTGCAAAAATTAGAAATTGAGCGAGGCCAATATGTGAATGAGAGAAGTAGAAGGGAACCATTAAATGGTTAGGGAGCCAATGTGAGGTACTAAAAAGCTTGAGGGACCCAATCATAATTTGAGAAAAAATTTTAGGGAGAAATTTGTAATTAAGGAAAGATGAAAAAAATATAATATAGAAGATCCTCGTCCTTTACCCAACTCTTACATGTATTTTGTAAGCAAGATAGGCCCTTGGATCTAAAATTAACTAGTGCCTAAAAGCAAAAACAAGGATTTAATCATGCATTGGATTTAGATTTAGATAGAGGATTACCTTGATAAGCAAATCAGAGAAGAAACTAGTGAACACATTACTGATTCCAGAATCTACCTGCTTGCGGCACAACAAAAGGATTGTGATGATCTCCCTACCAAATCGCCTCCAAAAATTATGGAAACATTACTGGATATATCCAACACTTTGAAAAATCTCCAGTCAAAAATTCAGATCAATTGGACATTTAGATCGTCCTAAAGAAAATTGCAAAGTCGGACCCCGCGCAGAGAGCTCTCTAGAAACAGAGCAAGGCACATGTTTTGCTTCTATTGAAATAGTCCACACACCAATGAGACTTCCTAATTCTCTAGTTCATAAGTTGGAATAGAACCAGAGAATTAACAATGGAGGAGGTTGAAAATTGGTAGGAGGAGGAAGAAAAAAGCCTAGCCTTCAACTCATTGAATGCTAGATTGCAAAAAGGGTTATTTTGGAGGGAAATGAAGAATCTAATCCTTCACAATTTCTGGCACATCTCAATCTTTCTCTGGCTGACTCCATCACTATATCTATATATAGATGTGAATTTGTGTGATGCTGAGGTGGCATAACACATTCCATGGGAGGGGGGGCAAGGGTTGCTTAGGTGGCAAAAGAAATCCAAATTTTATTTAAATTTCATTTGCATTTTAATTACATTTGGAATCTTATTTCTCATTTGAGTTTTCCTCCAAAAATGCATCCTTCCTAATAATCAAATTAAACTCTTTAATTTAATTAATTATTGTTTGACTTAACTCTTTAAGTTTAATTGTTAACTTAACTCTTTAAGTTAACTTGACCAATTGATGGTCATGTTGACACCAAATAATTAACTCCTTAATTATTGGTCTAATTTAACTCTTTAAATTAGTTGATTAGTTTAACATTAGATCAATCAAGCCAAAATTGACCTTCAAACTTGGCACCAAAATTCAGTTCATTAAGATAGAGAGATCCATTTTCTAACTCCTTAGAAAATTCTCTCCATCAATTAAGGAGCTAATTGAATTTTTTGTGTGACTCAATAGGTTTTACCATTCATTGGATATGAGCTCACAACTCCTTGTGACTTTTGAATATCTTATATTCATTCTGGTTTAAAACTTTTGTTAAACCAGTCGACTTAATTTAATTAATCTCATTAATAGAAGAGTATCCAATCTCCATGGTCAATGTCTAACTTCAAGCTCAAGGAGCCTAACTAATTGGCCGAAATGAATATTCTGGAGAACCATCATCGCTCTACATGTGCCATGCAAATATGGTCTTTTCGTCTTCTATCTCCCGAAAGAGGCTTAGGACAAGATATTTGTCGGCTCCCCATTGGCATTAATACTATATCTCTATTCTTAATGTTTGAATCCATTTATGTGATCTTACCTTTGAAAAAATTCTTTTCTAAATTGTCACATCATCTTGTGCAAGAATTTCTTATAATCGATCATTATAGAATACATAGGAGATGTACTCGCCCTTTACAATAGTGAGGAGTTTGATTCCATCTTAGATCACACAAACCTCTATGCCAAGTAGCTCATATCCAATCTCAACTTGAAAGACTTGCTAAGTGGTTAAGGATGAGTCAAGCATGAGGATAGGACATAAGGTTACCATGGATCCTTAGGTTAGAGGACTAATAATATGCACTAGTGTAAGTCGGAGAACTAGCTACTGCCAACTTGCCACTTCAGCTATCTAGTGGATTCTCTAGTAGGTTTTCAGTGCCTTATTCTCTAACAAGCATCTACTAATATGCACACGTATTTCATACAGTTGCTTATGGAATGGAGCAATCTCCAACCTTTGGATTAGAGTATTGTTAGTGTAAGCTTATCCAGATCTTAGATGCCTCGTGTCATAAGATTCTATGACTTGGAAGTTTTAAGATCACGATCGTGTGAGACTTATTTCATGGTCACCAAACCAAGTTCCGCAGTTTTAGGTGACCTAGGGGCTTTATCCAAATGCAAGTGAAGTATAATAAAGCATAAGATAAAGGTGGCCATATACAGAATATCATTCAAACAAGATTATTTTACAAGGTAACAGTTTATACAAGGCCAATTTCATTAGCTTGCAGGGTACTATTCCAATACATTCACATCACCTTCTCCACCAACCACCTCCTATAGGCACTGGTGAATAATGGGAATGAAGCCATTGTTCTCATTCTCTTATTACGATGAGTGCAATGGTACCAATTTCCCTTAGAAATGCCCAATGAATTAGTCGCAGTGGATGATTGAATAATGATTAATGATGATGGTGGTAGGTCTGGTGGCTTTGGTGGCTGACGCTAGAAAGCTAAAGATGTAATTTGATGGGCTCGAAGAATAGAGCACATCGATATCTTCAATTTTGCAAATGGACCATCAGAGTGAAAGTAAGTGGAATGGAAATGTGGTGTGGCAACGACATCATCGGCAACTATTTTTTTGCAATTATGTAACAACCAAGCATCAAATCATGAAATTGATTAGAGGGTTGTCTCTAGCATGTCAAGGCACATTGGGAGGTGGTGCTTGCACATAACTCCAATGGGCCAACAATGGAGCTCTAGTAGCCGAGAGGTAAAACCTTCAAGATGATAGTTCAAGCACATTTAGGTGGTTATCGGGTTGTGAATTGACCTCTAACTTAGTAAATTTGGTAAAATTCCATTTAAACAATTAAATATTTTTGAATTTGATTTGATTACAATGTTATGATGATTTTTTGTTTTTATGTAAATTTGAGTTAATTGGACTGATTATGACTTTGAAATGAGATGATTGGATATGATTTAGTTATAAAGTGACACGCAAACTGAGATTTGATAATGAGAGTCTAATTATTATTTAATTAAGTTAATCGATATAATTGGGAAGTCAATTTATGAAACGGTAATGAAAATTAACTCGAATGGGGAAATATATAGATTTGTGGATAGAGGTTAAATTAGTTAGATATGAACTAAAAATACGAATTTAATTATTAGTTATGAAAGTGAAATATAGGCTTGGAATTGATTAAAATACATAACTAATATTATTAAGGCAAAGTGACAAGGATGTCAAAACTATGAAATGAGAACAAAAATTGACTATTACATAAGAATGTACTAAATTTATGAGTATAAGCTAAATTTATTAATTATGGACTGAGAACATTGATTTGAGTATTAGTAAAGAAATTGGAATGTGGGGCCATAATTGACAAAATACGTAATTGATATTATTTGGCCAAATTGGCATGCTTAGGAAGTCTAAATTATAAATTGAGATAAAAATTGATTAATATTGTTCAATACATTAATTTGGAGAAAACTGATGTGAACCTCAATGATAGAATAGACCTTTTGATTGCTTGAACAAGCTTGTTATTGAGCAAACCTCCTACTTTAATTTAGGTGGTCAAAAAGAAGAAAGCAATTATATCTTAATACCTCAGCGTGAACACTAAAATAAGATGGAAACTCACAAAGAAGTAAATGAATGAATATAACTAAAACATTGAAACAACCATAGTTACTAATAGTAAATGCTATTTAGTAGTGCTGATACTTATACCTATTCTAGTTAAAATTAAGTAACAAGGATTTGAGCATTCTAGCCTAATAGAGCACTACAATTGTGGATGTAGGATACTAGACGAGGTCTATACTCGATAATATGAGATTAGTTTACTGGGAAAGTATTGCTTCATCGTTTTTGCTTCAATTTGAGAATCTAATTTATTTTTCTGTATTAGCTTATTCATAAAAGGTTTGAACTCATACATTGAATTCAACATATTAGTTAAAAGTTCTGCATCACTCTTTCTTTCAAGGTCCACACCTGAATCTTGGTTTGAAAGTAATATGTTTCTAAACATCAACATTCATATTCGAACGGAATCTTAAATGTTCTATTTAATGTTTTGAACTTGCTTATATTTTTAGTTGAATTGAATTTGAAAATCGTTTAATCGAACTATAGATCTATCAGAACATTAAAAGAATGTTAAAGTATAGTTTGGTTGACATATCATTAAGTCAATCGCCAAATTTTGTGATTGTGAGGTCTTTTTGCTAACTAGTCATGATTGACCTATAGTGGTTGTGGTGGTTGTATCACTGGCCCGAATTGATATTTTGTGATAGAGTAGCAATGTTGGTTGACCAACATTAATATTTTGTGATAAATGCCATGTTGGTTGACTTGTATTGATATTTTTGTGATAGAGACAATCATGCTAGTGACTTGTATTGATATTCTGTGATAAAGACGATTATGCTGGTTGACCCATATTAATATTTTGTGTTCGAGGCTAATCATGATGGCTGACCCATATTAGGATTTTGTGATAGAGGTAATTATCTTGGTTGACCTATATTAATATTTTGTGATAGAGATAGTCAGGTTGGCTAACCCTATTAGTATATTATTTTAGAGGTAGTCATGATAGCTGGCCTGCATTAATATTTTGTGATAGAGGCATTCATGTTGAATGGCCTATATTTATGTGTCAGTCATAGAAGCCATTTTATTGATTGACTTGAGAGTGACTTTTGATTTATTCTATCCCATATGGTGATTATGGCATAAAGCTCAAAGTGAAAATTGTATTATATAGTCAATTTCATGAAATATGCCCATACAATTGGTTGTATGAAATATTTCCATACTTTTGCTTTTGTGAAGTGTTCTTGTGCAATTAATTCAACAAGTTGATTGAGTTCTTGGATTCTAAAATTTGAGTCTTTATGAAATGCTCCTCTATATGTGATTCTGTAAAACTGAACCTCTTTTTGAATTTTGAAATATGACACTCTACATGAAATGCACCTGAAGCTTGAGGAGTCTCTTTGTTGGTATGGGAAGATGTTGAGATAGCTCAAGATGCACAATACCAAATATACTATTCCACAATTCTATTTCGTGAATTCGGTGAAACCTATTCACCATACAACCTGTTCTCTTAGCTTGTACTCATAGCTACCCATATTTTGGATGAATATTTTCCTACACTGCATTTTCATTATTATTTCTGATTATGCATATTGATCATTTTTTCACTAAGTCATTCAACCTAATGCTCTATATATTCCTTCTAATCATTGCCCAAATTGAGGAAAGAGGTGGCACCATGAGTGTGGGCCATGTTGTACATAGTATAAATTGTGTTATCAAGATATCTATAAATGGTAAGGATATGATATATATGCTTGTATTATAATGATGTGTCTGTTTGTAGGCTATCATCCTCAACCTTTGGTGAAATGTAAGAGGTTGGAGCCGATTAAGTTTGACGTGACCATGTAGTTTAAAATTATGGGCCTTTGAACAATTGTAACTTATGGAAACTCAGTTTGGGTGGATGTTTAGTAGCACGTCTAGTTGGCAGAGCATTTTGATTAATTGATTTTGATCCTACTTATTATTTCGGATTGTTATAAAATTATTTAAAGTGAAAATTTTGGAGATATATATTTTATTTTAAAAATTTGATTAGAATAACATCTCAATTTGAAGCCAGCACCTCCCGAATTGGGTGCTACACAACATGATAATGGTGCACTTTTTTACCATGTCTTTATTTTATTATATTTATAAATTAAAGATAAAAATAAAGCTTTACTACTACATTGAGATTCCACTATATATAATAAATATATATTGCCTTGTTAACCTTTTGCTCAACTGTGTACACGGTTCGTGTATGCATAATTTTTTTATAGAAACAAAAAATAAATATTTTAAAAATATGTAATTGTAGTTCATGGTTAAATTATAAAAATGCAGATTGGCTCATGAAAAAGAGAATGATGGCAAGCAAAGAATTGAATAAAAGAACCTATAAATTAATGTACTTATACGGGTCAAAATGTTAATTTTTAAGATAATGTTAATTAATTAAAAAGAATGGAAAATAAATTTTTAAATCTCCATGTGAACAAATTCTCAATAATTATTTTTTTCAATAACTATTGTTAAAATTTAGATTCAAATGGTGACCAAAATAATTCAAAAAAAATTTGCTGGTATATATTTTATATATTGCCTGAAATTGTCAAAAAAATAATATTACCCAAAAAAATTGTCAAAAAATATTATTTTTAAAAACATTAGAAATATGATGGTAATAGAAAAATAATATTTCTGATAGTTTTTTAGTAATATTTTTGGTATTTACAATTAAGACCTTATTTAGTAGTGTGTTACAATGTGGTTGTAAGGCTAAATCTGAAAATATAAAATTCAATTTTACAACTACCTAAAATATCCGTATTTTTCAATTTTTACCCTCAATATCACATTACCGTTCTAAACTTTTGAGATGAGTGAAGGCCAAGTATGTGAAAGACCAAGAATAGTTTCTACTTTAAACATAAATTAGACTTTTTTTTTTATATAATAATCAGTAGTTGTTGAACGCAATTCCGCATGCATAAATATTATTTGAGTGTTCAATTGATATGATTTTTGTAATATTTAAATGGGGTATGAAATTATGGGGAGTTGGGAGGTATAGTGTTTGTGGGAGTTGTGGGGATTATACAATTCTTTTAAGTATTTAATAGGTAAGTGGATTTTATAAAAGGTATCTTTTTAACCTTATTGTTAGAGTAATTTTTAAAGGAGAATTCAAACGATAAATTAGGGATATTAACAAAATTTGTATCCAAACTATTTTCTTGTGTCGAATTTCCATTTTACTCTTTAAATTGAATTGTCTATTTTAATTGTTGAAGTAAATTAAGAATATTTTTAGTGAAAACTCAAAAATAACTTTCAATTTGAATACAAAACGTCCTTGTTTCTCATAGTAGTATAAGTGTAAATAGTATTTATCATATATTTTTATAAATATTATAGGTCTAATGGAGCATTCGTGCCCAGAGAACTGCCCATGTAGTGGTTTCTCGTTTTGTTAGATAAGAATAGTTGCCTTCTTCCATTATTTGACTTTTTGAAAAATAAAAATCTTATGATCTTATGAAATTTGCTCGTACAAAAATAAGTTTTAATTTTTATTGACTATATGAACCCTTCAAAAAAGTTTCATGTTAGTCTTGTTTTAAGTAGCCATCGTTTGTCGCATTTGATCGAAAATCACTTTCCATCCTCGAAATATTTGTCATGTGCAGTGGAGCCTCACCTTTTGAGGCAAGTTGATTTTTGCAAGCAATAGGCCACCAAATATTGTTGGTTGGATTTGAAATTTTTTTGCAGACCCAACATCAATCTCAAGAATGCAAAATCATTAGATTGCTGATAAACTATTAAGTACTATCTATAAATTTATATTGATAGTGTATTGGCTTTTCCAAAAGATACAAAGTCAATCTTTTTTATATTGAAAGCATGACATATCTATAATTAACTTTTACAATATTATTTGAGTTAATGTATAAGAATATAATATTTCATGTTTTATATGAAAGTATATAAAACAACTACAGATATTTTATATATACACATATAAAAATAAATAATACATATTATATTAAAAAATTGTGCTTGAATTCGATATAATTTAAAAACGAAAACTCAAAACCTACCTCAAGCAGTAGTAACATCATATGCCCCGAAACGAACTCTACTTTTTCTAACTCTATATTTCTTTTTGGCTACATTTTCTAGCTCTACATCAAAAGGCCCACATATTTTGCAGTTTTTCATAAAGGTTATTGTTGACACTGAAATTTGATTGGGACAAATTATTATTTAATAATCCAAATAAATTGACTATTGATTTGACTTCCGAATTAAAGTTCATAATAAATTTGGGCTTTATATAATGGGCCAATTCAAAGTGGATTATGAAAATTTTATTTATTTTGAATTAGTTAATTAGGCCAAAAATATATTTTAACTGTCTCATTAGTAAATTAAGCCAATCTTAAGTGGTACTCAAGCTCGGGGAGAAGACCCAAGTCTTAAGTAATCAAACTCTAAATTGTGCCTATAAAAAAGAGGCGTTGGGAAACTGGAGACATACCACACATCAAGAAATCCATCTAAAAAATTTAAGCATAAAAGTTCTCAAGTTCGAGCTCTTGCCATGAAAAAGTGTTGCAACCACAAAGGTTTTACATATTTTTCAAAAAATATCTAAATTCTGAAGACCTTGATATCAAAATAAATATTTGGTTTCAAGGAAAGTCGTGATTTCAATCTTAAATCTATGAGGAAATTATGTATTAGATTTAAGAATTAGCATCAAGCCCTTGAATCGCATTCCAAGAAAAAGAATAACAGGATTTGATCTTTAATTGCGAAGATATTTCCAGATATTGTAACAACTTCTATTTTAAATCAAATATTGAAGTGTCCATATTTTTTTTATTTTGTAATTTTTTTTACAGACTCAAATTTTGGGTGAACAGTTATTTTTTAGAGAGTAAAAATTAAATTTAACATATATTTGGATTTGTAGCTTTTACTTTTGTGGGACTCTGGCCAAATATTGACCAAACTCGGGCAATTCTTTGGTGTCAAATGTAATTTACCCTTTTCTCCTTTGCAATGGTTAACATTTTCACATTATCTCATATTATTTAATGTTTTCTATGTACAATATATATACATATATATATATATATTTGTTTCCCATGTCTTAGAAGAATTCACTAGATTATTGGAATTCTTAATTTGATGGTATCTAAGAAAGATCCAGCTCGGAAAATATTTTAAAACAATATTCTAGATCTTGACCAGTATTGAATTCGATCAAAATTCCACCTGTCACCAAACCATTTTTTATCGCTAAATTAATTATAAATCGTCTCAAACTGATTCGGTCGTCACACAGCTAATATATGTCTAAATGCTAACGTCAAAGTATAATACAATCAATAATTATGTATAAAATTAAGAGCCGTTTGGTTTTATTTTCATTTTCAGTTGTTATTTTTATTATTTTTAAAATATTAAAAAGTAATTAGTAGAAGTAAATTGAAAATAAATTTGTATTTGAATGAGTAATTGAAAAAATAATGATTATATTGGGCTTCATACATTGTAAGTGAAGAGATAGAAAAATTGAATACAAAGAAAAGATATAAGTTATTGGAGAATGTATTTTAAAAATAAAAATAACAATGATGTCGAGTGAAAATGTGTAAAAAATAATATATTCTATTTTCATAAGAGTAAACAATATGAAAAAAAGGTTTTGAAAATGAAACCAAATGGGCACTTAAGGGTCCAGTTGATCCTATGACTTCAAAATTCGTGAGTGTTAGTATCCCATATCGGTAAAATAAATAAATTGTGGTCTCTTTATATGGTCTTGAGCAATCCTCATCTTATGAGCTAACTTTTGGGGTTGAGTTAGATCCAAGGTCCATTCCTTAACAATGAGCTAAGCTCTTTCAAAAAATTGATATTCATCTAATTAATTTTTATAGTAATTATTTATTGATAATTGATTAGTATAAACATGTAAACTATGGTTGTTAGCGAGCTTATAATTGATATCCAAATATAATAATGTATTTAAAAATAAAAATAATAAAATAAAAATCAAGGGTAGGGAAGTTGACATTATAGGACTTGAGTTTTACGTGTTAAAAAATATAGGCATTTATTTACTCTCATAATGATTATTTTTTGATAGTTAATTACTATAAATTATAGATGAACTATTTTTAACTAGCTCATAATTGATATCACAGATATAATGATATATTTGATCATTGTATTTCAAAAACATAAAAAATAAAAATCAAGGGTTCAGTAATATTGAAGTTGGCATCTTAGGTTTTGAGATCTTGGATTCGACTCCTATAAAATGTGGATGCTTGTTTTAGCTTATAGTAATTATTTGTTGATAGTTATTATTATAAATTGTAGATTGATAAATGTTCACTGATAATTGATAATCTATATGTAATGTTGTATTTGATCGTTCCCTCTAGACAATAAAAATAATAAAACTCAAAAATCATAATCAAAAGGTGCTAATTGGAATTTATAATATATGGGGAAGTGAATTGTAACACCCTAATAATGCATTATCGTGATATTTTATTTAAATATTATTTTCTAAAAATTTATTTAATTTTTGTATAATTTTTTTAAAGTTTTCGAGGTTAAAATGCGAATATAAAAGACTTAATCATACCATTTATCAAATTATAAGGGGTTAATATTTAATTTTTATAAATTGATGGACCAAATGTGAAGCCTTATATAATTTGGTGGCCTAATTGATTTTTATTAAAACCTTTTGGACCTAATTGAAAATTTTCCTAAACTATTGGGGTCAATTTGTAATATGTAAAAAGTTAAATCATAAATACCCAATTTTTCAATTTAACCCCCTATTCACCATTCTTTGCCACCGAACACCCTCTTCATCAACATTTCTTCCTCTCTCTGGCAGACCTCGAAACCTGAAACTGACCTGATCATATTTTTCCTCTCTACTTTAGAACCTTGAAACACCTACATGCAAGTGGAAATGGCCAGTGAATGGCGGTGAAATCAACAACCGAAAGTAAACCACGACGGAGCTCGGTGGGGACTAGTTTTCGACGACCAGTTGGCAAAAGTAATGACTAGGCTTTGTAGAACTTAGCTCTAGGAACTGATTGGTGCTTTCAGACTTCAAAATGATCCAACGATAGCAATGAAATTTAGCTCAAACCAATGTGGTGGTGTGAGGTGGCAAAACTATTGTTAGGCAGCAATTTGACGTTGTTTGCTAAAATTGATTGAGGGCTTTGGTTTATTGAGCTGAAATGCTTTTTCTGGTGGTGGTTCAGTTTCCTAGAAGCGGTGGATGGCAATGAGGAGTTAGCGACTGGACAACATCATTATCTCATCATGGTGAACGTATGCATGAGATCTAATCATTGAAATTCCGCATCGTTAGTGAAAAATTGGTATAAAAATGATGCTATTGGTGTATGTAATTGCATGTATATGCTTATACATCATGATCATCGTAAAACTTTATATTATCAAAAATAATGACAAAATCGATTGATCAGAACACTCATGCATAAAAACAGAACACATTTGATCAATTAAGTAAGCCTAGTGAATCCAAAATGGTATTATTTCATGTAAACTATAGGTTATATAGAATAATAAGCGGAGAAAATCCTAATTTTATGTAATCACAACTTAAGTGACGAAAACTTAGATTTTTATCTATAACTAGATGGCTATAGTCGATGTCGAGTATCATTATAGAATTATATATATAAGTAAACCATGTACATATTTACATATCCAATACGAATAGCAAGTTTAGAGCAGTAATATTGAAACAAACCCTAACCATCATAGTGGTCGAATAACTACTCATATTAGACTGTTATTAGTTCGATTATGAATGTTAGTGATCATTAGGGTTGAACAAGGATTTTGATAGAAAGTTACTTTTTTGAATAGGTGACGGAGAATTGGGCCCTAAGGATTAGTAGAGTTTGACTTCATCGCCAACATTATTAAGGTGAGGATCCACTGATCTAGTACTTATTTGAGTAAAGTAATGTTATTATGATTGAACTTTGTGAGGTTCTGTTGATCTAATACCTATCGTTACTATTATTGATTAATTGCTGAATTTGGTGAGGTTTTATTGCTTGACATCTGATTTGATTGTTATTTATTTTGTTGTCTGAACCCTGTGAGGTTCTACTACCTTGTCTATCGTTATCGTTTATTGATGTTTTTTGAACCCTATGAGGTTCTATTGCTTTAATTGTCATTTATTAGATATTGTTGAATATCGTTAATCGTTGAGCTTGTGAATTGTACCTTGTCTATTGTGTATTGAAACCATTTTGAATCAATGACTGTTCCTATTATGGTACCATGAACATTTTCGTATCTTATATGTTATTGTATTGATTGAACTATATCGTATATTATTGTTAGCCGTGTTGGCTTTCTTGATTGATTTTGTCTATCGTTGCTCACCAAAATAGCTTTATTGAAACCATATTGTGAAACTCATTGTTCTACCATGTTGGCATTTGACTAATTAATTGATCAAACTAAAAGATATGCGTACAAGAGAACTGTTAGGTTGAGCACTTTGCCAAGCTGTTATACTTGAGCTACTGTTGATGCCAAGCTATCATGCTTAAGCTACTGTTATTGCCAAGCTATCATGATCGAGCTACAAAACTAATTGTTCACTGTACTGAATTAAACTATATTATACTGTTATGGAGGCATAAGGATGTTCTGAGAGGCATGATGTATTTGAATATTGACTTGGATATGTGGTTGGGTTTGCTATTCTTGAAATTGTATTCTACTTAAGGAGCAATAAGGCTGGAGTAATATCCCAATCTAGATTAGGCTGATGTCCTAGGCAAATGAGCCAGATCTCAACCTCCCGATTGTGATCGATTGAGATGTCCTTAAACCTCCCAAGCAGGATCGATTGAGACGAATAAGCTAGTGAGGCGATGGTCACAATTTCCGACCTAGCATTTGCTAGTAACATGATTCCCTTTATTGTTCTCTTTTGGTATAAACTTGTTGCTCTTGTGCTAAATTATCAGTAATTATTTTTGGTAAACCTTGATTCTCGATTTGTTATGTATTGCTTTACACTATCCTCACTGAATCCTTATGACTCACCATCGTGTATTGTTCGTCTTTATTCAGACAGGTATGAGACAGGGGACTATGAAGTCGGGCAGATCTGATGAGGATGTTCTATTTTAGAGTTTGATTGTACATGTGTACATATGAATGCACTTTGGGTTGTTTTGTTTTAGAGATGTTATGATATGACATGACAAATGTTAGACTTATAGTATATATGTATAAATCATGATACTAGTGACGATGTTTTAGCTTGAATGTTTCTAAACTTCTTAATATGGTATCTAACACTCTGGTATAGCTTCTACATTTAGACTAAAGCATGCTATAAAGTTGTGATGTTATTGATGGTATTGGATATTTATGAAAATTTTCATAGGCTTATCAATTGTAATGTGACATGCTTAAGAAATGAACTAGAGTGGTGCCTCAACTTAGGTATTATCTCGAGAAAGGGTGCTATAGGTAGTATTAGAGCTTAGGTTTGGAAACTTGAGCTAAATTGGGACAGGATCCTATGATACAACCTTTAAGTGATTTGCATATGCCGAGAAAGTGTTATGTAACTTAGGAACTTCAGATGAATTTGATTTATTTAATATTGATAAAGGAAAGTTATGACTGCAGGATGGCTAATAGGCATCGATATGGAAAGGAACCCATAGAAGATGATAAAATATGGAATCTTTAAAGAAAAAGATTAGAGCCTTAGAGGTGGAGAAAGAAAAATTAAAGGAGGTGTATGAAGATCTTCAAGAGAGACTTTATGATATGAGGGAGGCCTTGAGAGATAGAGAAGTCGAGGCCTATCATTTAAAATTAGCAATAGGGGCTAGAAGTTATATGTTAGACGAATTGAAGAGGGATATAGAAAGAGAAGATGTGCGAGTTAGGATAGTAGAGGCCAAGATAGAGGAACTTTGGGCTATACAATTTTAGATAGAGGAGACCTTTAGGATATTAGAGTTTGATCCTAGGTGGAATGTCGATGTGACCCATGTCATCATGGATGAGGTCAGGAGGATAGTAGCCTTTTTTGGCAGCGCTATAGATCAGGCCATAGGAGTTGGGGTAGGAATCGATACTGAAGCTAGTTCATTGGGGATTCAACCCTCTTTTAAGCAAAGACATGAGCAGGGTATTTGTATCAAGGAGGTTCTTGCTAGAGAGCCAACAGAGGTATATGCTATGGGTCCCACTAAGGGCGGCACTAAGAAGGACCCTGCAGAGGAGGATCCAATTAAAGAGGACTTAGAGATAGACCAAGTACAGGATTTTTTGGTCGATATACCACCCGAGGATGACGTGGCTAAGCCAGAGTTTCCAGAGGATGTGCCACCTAGTGTGGCCTAGATGTGCTAAAGTTTTTGTAAGATGTACCCCCTAAAGATAAAGTGAATGTGGAGATCGAAAAAAAGGATGAAGACACTTAATTTGTTATCACAGGTGTGGACGATTTAGACTAAATGCTAAGTTGGTGTATGTAAGATGTATCTACGTATATAAATAGCACAAATTTTAACCATTAGATTAAGCTATACCAGCTAGGTTACCTAAATCTGGGATGATACCCATACTAGCCTTGTCATATTTTTTATGATTAGGCATATTGATAGAGAGGCAATTTTGAAAATTTTGAATTGTAAATACACGGATGTAAACTACTGACTCTAACTCAGATATATATATATATATATGAATAGAATTTTTCCTTGGTTGTTACCTGCTTGAGTACTATTTACTTTATGTAGTTTGATTAATTATTTTTTCTTTTTCTTTTTATATTTCTTGTTGTGAATTGAGATTCTGAGGGAATTGATAACAATTTGAATGTTGTTGCAACAAAATGATCACAGGTCTAAAACTTAAAGAAGGATGTGATGGTGTCACGTGAGAGTGTTGACACTCTAATTTGGCAAGAGCAGGTCGTAGGGGAAGACTACATAGCAGGAGAGGCATTACACCTCAAAACATTAGACAGGGAGGACCTATCTATCAGTAGCTATGGCTTGAGAAAAAAGGTTCACAATTTAATCCGTTGGAACAACCAACCATGAATTAGCTTACTGGGTATAGAAACTCGAAAGGGGCAATGCAATCGGCAACATGGTGCAGCTAGAGGAGGAAGAGTGAGGGCAAATGATGAGGTTGATGATGGTCGAGCATTAGAATGATTTCTATGACTCCAACCCCTTAAGTTTTTTGGAGAGCCTGATGATTGAAAGACTGAAATGTGGGTTGAAAGTTTGGAAAAGATATTTGAGACTTTGCCGTACCTTGGTGAGCAGAAGATTCGATACGCCACTTTTCTCCTAGAAGGTCTTGCACATAATTGGTAGAAAATGATCAATCGAAGATAGACTGCCACAAGAACTCTCAGAACCTAGAAAAATTTTGCCCAAGAATTTAGGGATAAGTATGTTCCCTTAGTAGTCAAGCAGGAGAGAGAGAGAGAGAGAGAGAGAGAGAGAGAGAGAGAGAGAGAGAGAGAGAGTTTGGGAGTCTGATTCAAGGGAACCACTCAGTTAGTCAATATAAAGTAACATTAAGTTTATTAATTCAGTATGTTCTTTTTATGATAGAAGATGAGAGCCAACAAACCTAGTAGTTTGTACAGGGATTAAGACTGAACCTCAAATGAGGAATAGCCACTTTTAATATGCCAACTTGAACATGGTAGTAAGCAAAGCACTATAATTGGAGTTGGAACTGCAGAAAATTTGTAAAATTGAATAGAAGAACCGAAAAGGAAAGCCATACCTCCGAGGATAAGGTAGCGCAGAAAAGAAGCAACCTAACTACAAGTTAGGAGCACTATATCTCGAGCACCACAAGCTGGAAAGGTAATAGACCTAGCCCTAGGAGTAGCTCAGAAACAATATGGATTTTGCCAAAAATCTAGACATGAGAAAATTGAATGTTGGATAAAGTAGGACAGATGAATGGAATGTGACAGTGACTAGCACTTTTTGCAAAACTACCTCAAGAAAAAAAGGGCCAGCACCTATTGGTGGAAAAGGGAAGCAAGTAATAGGTGGAAAAGGGAAGCAGAAAGTGTAGGCTCACGCCTATGCCTTAATAGGGGAGGATGCACCTGATCCAAATGAAGTGGTCGAAGGTATGATCTCTATCTTTAGAATTTTTGTTGATGTCTTATACGACCCCGGTGCATCTCACTCTTTTATATCTACCACATTCTCCTAAAAAATGAATAAGCAACCCGAAACTATGGCATACTAGATAGAAATTCTGACACCATTAGGAATAGGGTTAACTATGGATACTATATATTGGGAATGTCCGATCATGATAGAAGTTTAGATATACCCAGCCAATTTGATTTAAATGCCTATTCAAGGATATGATCTAATTCTTGGGATGGATTGGCTATATAGACATCAAGCATAGGTGAATTGTTACACAAAGTGTGTGATACTTGGAAATAAGATGTCGATATTAGCCTATCAACTAGTGGATAAAAACCATTCAGTGCCAATTGTGTTTGCACTAGAAGCTAGAAAGATTTTGAAAGAAGGTGAATGGGTATTTTTGGCATATCTTTTTAATAAGCCTTGAGATACAACCAAAATTGAAGTGGTAGAAATAATGGGTGGATACCCTGAAGTATTTTTGGAAGAGCTAAACTCATTACTTCCGGACCAAAAGATAGAGTTTATTATTCATACTCTCACATGAACCACACCGATATCCAAAACTCCTTACAAAATGGCACCATCAAAATTGAAAGAACTTAAGGATCAACTTCAAAATTTGTAGGAAAAAAAAGTTTGTATAGGCTAGCATATCTTCTTGGGGAGCCCTAATATTATTTGTCAAGAAGAATGATGGATCCTTGAGAATGTGTGTTAATTATAGGGAGTTAAACAAAGACACTATTAAAAACAAATATCTCCTACCACATATGGAAGAGTTGTTTGATCTATTGCAAGGATCTACAGTTTTTCAAAGTTAGACTTGAGGCAGGAATATCATCAGTTAAAGAATAGAGACGTAGATATCCCAAAGACTTCTTTCAATTCATGATATGGTCACTTTGAGTTTGTAGTAATGCCTTTTAGGCTGACAATGCTCTAAGGGCATTCATGGGTTTGATGCATCGAGTATTTCGGCCATATCTAGATAAGTTTGTGGTTATCTTCATTGACAATATCTTGGTATACTCGAAGTCTTGAGACGAACATGCTAAGCACTTACAGTTAGTTCTCAGAACTTTGAAGGAGCATAAGTTGTATGCTAAGTTTAGTAAGTGTGAATTTTGGATAGAGAAGATGTTATTTCTTGGACACATCACATCCTTGGATGGAGTGGAGGTTGATCCCTCCAAGATAGAAGCAATAGTTTATTCGAAGAGACCCGAGAATGTGATGAAAGTTCATAGTTTTTTGCGTATGGTTAGCTATTATCAAAGGTTTGTACATGTTTTTTCTAAAATAGCTGGCCCAATCACTAAGCTAACTCAGAAAAATGAAACATTTAACTTGGATGATGATTGTGATAGAAGTTTCCAAGAATTGAAGAGCAAACTAACAATAGCCTCAGTTTTGGCCCTTCTAGAGGGACTGGAGAATTTTATGGTATATACAGATACTTTAAAGGAAGAATTTGCATGTGCATTGATGCAAAGGGTGCAAGTCATCACCTATGCATCCCAAAAGCTCAAGCTACATGAGGAACATTATCCCACTCATGACTTAGAGCTAGCTACAATAGTTTTTACATTGTCTAAGTGGAGATATTACCTCTATAGAGCTACATTTGAGGTGTACACAGACCATAAGAGTCTCAAATATTTGAGGTCACAAAAAGATCTAAATATGAGACAACATTGATGGGTGGAATTCCTTAAAGAATATGATTTCTCAATCTCTTACCACCCAGGAAAGGCAAATATGGTGGCAAATGCACTAAGCCATAAAGCTAGAATAGTTCACATAATATGAACAACAGTGACAACAGTTTTGAAAATAGATGTTGCAGTGAAATCGAGGCAGAAAGTTTGGCTTGCTAGAGTGAGTATGTAGCTAGAGTTGTATGTAGAGATACGACGAGCTCAAGCCCAGGATAGTTGGATATCGAGACAAAAAGAAGTAATTGAGAAATGTGGAAAATTCGAGTTTAATACTAACAGTCAAGGTACTCTTCTATTCCATAAAAGAATCTATGTGCCCAAAGAAATAAGAGCAAAATTTTTGGATGAAGCACACAATACGAGGTTCACAATACATCTAGGAGGTACTAAGATGTATCAAAACCTGAAGAAGAAATTTTTGTGGGACAGAATGAAGAAAGATATTGCAGATTATGCACACAGATGTTTAACTTGCTAGTTGATAAAGGTTGAACATTAGTGACCATTTGGATTACTCCAACCACTTCAAATCCCTTATTGGAAATGGGAACAAGTCAGTATGGACTTTGTAGCTGGCTTGCCAACAGTTTGAGAAGGTTATGATAGCATATGGGTAATAGTAGACAGGCTGACTAAGTTTGCTCATTTCCTACCAAATGAGACCTAGTATAAAGTTGAAAAGTTAGTAGAGCTATATGTGAAGGAAATTATTAGATTACATGGAGTATTGGTCAGCATTGTATCTGATCGAGACCTAAAGTTTACCTCAAGACTTTAGAAAGCTCTACATAAGCATTTGGGGATGAGGTTACATTTCAATTCTGTCACTCATCTTCAAATAGGTGGATAGTTTGAGAGGACTATTTGAATACTAGAGGATATGTTCAGAGCTTGTGTTTTGGACTTTAGTGGGAATTGGAGTCGACATCTACCTCTAATTGAATTTGCACATAATAATAGTTATCAATCCACTATCCAAATGGCTCCATATGAGTACTATATGGCAAAAAATGTAGATCCCCGTTACATTGGGACCTTGAGGAGTACAAAGGTGGTAGCTATAAGTCTCCCAAGACTATCAGGCCAAAATTAAATCAAGAGGCTATTGAAAAAACTCAGATCATCAAGCAAAGGATAAAAGCTGCACATGATCTTTAGAAGAGTTATGCATATAATAGGAAAAGAGATTTGGAGTTTGAAGTGGGCGATCAGGTATTAGTTAAAATATTTTTAAGAAAAGTGACTCAGAGGATTGACAAATGCAGAAAGTTGAGCTTCAGATATATTGGTCCTTATGAGATAAGTGAAAGGATCAGGCTAGTAGCGTATCAATTGGATTTACCCTAAAGCGTGACGGGCATTCATGACATCTTTCACGTGTCACAGCTTCAAAAATGCTATCCTAAACCTTCCCACATTATTCCCCTAGTCAATGTGCCATTGTAAAGTGATCTAACATATGAGGAACAACCAATTAGTATTCTGGATCAAAAGTTCCGAGAACTTAGGAATTGGAAGATTCCTCAAGTGAAAGTTCTTTGGTGTAACCATGATATTGAAGAAGTAACAAGGGAACTAGAGGATCTCATGCGCCAAAAATATCTAGAATTTTTTCAGTATTTAGGTGAGAATCTGGGATCCAAATTCTTTTAAGGGAGGGGGATTGTAATATTCCTAGAAATGCATTATTTTGATTTTTTATTTAAATATTATTTTCTAAAAATTTATTTAATTTTGTACAATTTTTTGAAAGTTTTGTGGGTTAAAATGCAAATATAAAAGACTCAATCGTACCATTTGTCAAATTATAAGGGATTAATGTTTAATTTTAAGTTTTATAAATTGGTGGACCCAATGTGAAACCTTACATACCTTGGCGGCCAAATTGATTTTTATTAAAACCTTTTGGATCTAATTGAAAATTTTCCTAAACCATTGGGATTAATCTATCATATGTAAAAATTTAAATCGATAAATACCCAAATTTTCAATTCAACCCCCCATTCACTATTCTTCCCTATTGAACACCCTCTCCATCATTGTTTCTTCATTTCTCCGGCAAACCTCAAAACTCAAAACCGACCCAACCATCTTCTTCCTCTCTCCTTTAGGACCTCCAAACACCTACATATAGGCAGAAATGGCTGGTGAACGGTGGTGAAATCGGCGATCGAAATTAGACCATGGCGAAGCTTGACAGGGACTTGTTTTCAGCGACCGGTTGGCAAAAGTAAAGACTAGACTTTGTTGAACCACCAAAACAAATTACACTTTTAGTAATGAATATTTTCATTACCATAACATTGAAATTCGTTACCCAAAATATTAGTAACAAATTTTTTATTACTAAAATTTAGTGCCCTAAGCTCCATTGCAGAAAGTCTTAGTAACAAAATTTATGACTCGTTACGAATGATGACCTTATGGCATCGAAATATATTATTACCAAAAATATGGCATTAGTACAAAAGAAGTATATTAGTTACAATAGATTTATAAAGTGTAACGAAATACTTAATTACCAAAAATGTTGGCAGTTTTGTCACATTTTATTTTTCGTTACTAATGCATATTATAATAATATTAATCATTTAATTAAGTATAGTTACTAATTATTTATGTAACAAAATATTTGGTTACAAATAGTTAAATAATATTTTAATTCAATAATAAGCATTTTGTTTCTAATGGAATAGATAACTAAGAGTTTCGTTACAAAAAAGTTTAAAAGTTTTGTTACAGTTAGCACATGTAATACATTACTTTTTCTGGCCCAATATCTATAGCACTAGGCTATCGGCGGGTGGGCCAAAAATTAATTAGGCCATCTTCCAAAGCCCGATCTAGGCTCGTCTATATCATGGGCCACTCCAATTGGCCAAAGCCCAAACTAGGCCCAATGGCAATGCACCTATCCGCTCATCTGCCCGCCCACACCTATGAATTGGGCTATCTTGCCCATGGCCCACTCGAACTGGTTGCAGCCTAATGTAAGCCCAACAAAATGGGCCTGCCCGCACCTACTAGCCCAATGTTCGAAATGGCAACTCAAAATTCGCTACTGTAGGGACTCAAATCCACACCTATCACCGCTTGCAACAAGCCACTTACCAACATGGCTACAGTTGATATTTGTTAATATAGATATGCACATAGATACTTATATTTATTAAGCTTAGCTTGGCTCGTTTAATTGATGAGTTCAAACTGTTTGGGAACTATCTCATCTCATTTATCCCCTAATTCTTAATGTAAATAAAATAAAATTATAACAAATATTAGTTGAAAGAGTAAAGGGTGTGAATTTTTTTACGCTATTAAAAATAAGTTTTGAAAATTGATGATATGAAATAATTATTTATTAGAATATTTTAGAATATTATTCTTTTTAAAAATAAAATAATAATTTTCATTTGAATAAATAAAATAAGAGTATCAAATAGTGAACTGAAAGAAATAAATAGAAAGTGTGGGATAATTATATAAAATAGTTGCATGAAGCAAAGAAAATTTATTATATATAAAAAATTTATTATATATATGTATATATAAATTGTTAGGTAAGGGAGTAATATTTTTGCATTGTGAGTTTTGGATAAAGAAAATACTACAATAATTCATTTCATTAATCAAAATATATAATATTGACAGAACAAGTAGAAATATAGACTAAGTGGGTGTTTGGCTAAGTTTTGAATGAAGAGATATTATAAGAATTTTTTAAGCTTATAAAAATATCAAATTTTATCTTTTAAAATAAGCCTTGCAATGTATGAATAAAATAAAATTTTAAAATTCATACAGTCTAAATTATTATAGAAGTATGCTCAAATTTTAAAAATAAATGAATACCTCTTTAAATTTTGTAGAAAAGCTTATAATATAAAACACTTTATATTAGAAATTTATTAAAAAAATATTTATAAAAAATAATTAACATTACACATATATATTAAAACATTATGGACAAAACCTTTTAAAGTAAAAAACAAAAGGCAATCTAATAAGCAAAAGAAACAATATTATTAATTGTCGCGGTTTAGAAAAACCAAAGCGAAGTTATTCATGTAGTGGGGGTTACATTAACAGCTACCATTTATTATGAATTCTGTGGCTTTTTGTATAAATCTTCATTTAATCACCGTCAAATTAATATTTTGAGGCAAATTGTCGTTAAATATATGCCTTGATTAACCTATTTTCTTGTGGCCTATATACACACACTATATGTGCATATAAGAATGAATAAAAAATTATATTATATATTTTTATAAATATTAAATATTATTTAATTCAAAATGAATAAATAGAAAAAATAGATAAAAATAAAAGTAATTTAAATTTTGTTGATAAATTTATATATACGTGAATAAGTATAAATAGAAAAAATAAGTATACATGAATGAATAATTAGAAAAAAAAGATAAAAATAAAAATTATTTTAAATTTTATAGATAAATATATATAATATGTATAAAATGAGAATATATGAAATAATGAGAAATGAGAAACAATGATAAATTTATATATATGTATAAAATGAGAAATGTATGAAATAACAAAAGAACAGGGAAATGAGAATAAAAAGAAAAGAAAATAATGAAAAAAATAAAAAATATATAAAATATGATAATAAAAAGTTATTTAAATTGAATTGTATATATGTGAAATGATTAAGGGTAAATTGATCTTTTTATATTAAAATTATGTTAAATGAGCAACAAATATAGAGGGGAGGCGGTTTGCGTGGGTTTGATAAAACATGAAGAAGTTTTTTTGTATATATATATATATATATTTTTTTTTCACAGGAAGGTTTGATGCTTATTTCATAAATCACATGGGTAAATTGCAACTAGCCCAATAAAATTGTTACCATCTCAATTAAACCCTTACTTTTCTTTTTTTTGCTAACATAATGTATGGTAATATTGAAAGAACTACATTTTTGGTCCCATTGGATAAGGGGCTATGCACTTTTGGTACTTAAGTTGACACTTATATGATCAAAACTCCAAATTTTTTAACACATTTGGGATAGCACCTCAACTTCCATTAGTGTTCAAGAAAAAACTATTAAATTCAAAAAAGGTTAATTACCTAACACCCCAAAAATTTAATTTATTTATAAAAATTCCACAAAATTTGAAATGCCCAATCGACCTTCATTAAAAAATTAAAAAATAATAAAAAACATTATAATATATATAACAAAATCCTGACAAAAAAATTAAAAATTTTATATATTAATATAAATATCATTTAAATATATATAATATTAGTATAAATATATATAATATCATATGAATATATACATATATATATATAACACCCACCTCCTCCCCCACCCCTTCACCACCAGCCTGGCTGTGGCTAGTGATAGGCCATGGAAAAATGGCTGGCCACTGGCTGACCAGGGCGGGGGTAGTTGGGGGAAGGGGGGAGGAGGAAAAAGAAAATATATATATGTATATATATATTTACATATTGTAATTAAAAATATTTATTTATTTAAAATTATTAAAATTATATTGCTAGGATATAATTTTAGATTTTATTTTTTTTTAAATTATTTATTTTGATTAAAACTCTAGATCTCACACATTTGGACATATTTAATTTTTATTAATTAATAAATTTAATAAAATTAATTTAAATTATGGCTTGTTTATTTATGAATTGGAACATTTTATCAAAATATTTTAGTAAAATAATTTTTCAGAAGTGGGGTTGGGTAATGTTATGGTTGTTTGTTTGTATTTTGGGTGGTAAATAGAAAATAAATTGAGAAAAAATTATTTATTTATTTGTGTTTTATGAGAAAATAAGATATCATATCAATAACCTTTTTATTGGGTTGGTAGGGTGAAATTGATATTTTAAAATTACTATTGTTAGTATGATATTTTTAGATCTTATTTTTATTTTTAAATTATTTATTTTAGTTAATAAACTTTTTCTACATTTAATAAATATATTAAACTTAATCTAATTAAATTATTTTTAGATATTATTATTTTTTAATACTATTGAGATTTAATTTAAAAACAAAATCATATTTAATTAAGAGATGGATTTTATTTTTATTTTTATTTTATAATTAATAAATATGTTTAATTAAATTTGATTAAATTACTTTAGATATGTTGATGATTTTAAATGTTTATTTTTTTTATTGAACTTGAATTAAAAGATTATTTACTATTTTAAAAAAATATTAATAAAATTATTTAAATTTATTTTGAATAATTTAAATAATATTAAAGTTAAAACCCCATGTTAAAGTTACAAATAAGTTTAGGGGTATTTTTGTCTGAAAATAATCAAAACAGCTTTTGAAGGATATTTTTGAATTTTAATATAAATTGTCAACTGGTATCTACAAATTTGTTAAGGATGCTAATAGTTCATCAAAAAAATTAATTAAATATATGGGGATAAAAAATAATTTTATTAAACTTATAACTATATTACTAAGTTTATATAACAATAGTACAAGCCTACAAAATAAAAATATGAAATGATATATTCATCTTACTTATAATTATAGAGTATAGTTAGATATTTTAAAATAATTAGGAGTCGTTTGAATGAGTTTATAAACTTCTGAAATTATTTTATAAGATATTTGATAGGTTATAAGATATAAAAAAATATAAGATGTCAAAAAATATTTCGTTAATTATAAAATTATCAAAAAGTATTTCATTAATTATAATATTTTATAAGATATGTTAACTATATTAATTATAAAATTGTCATTATCAATTCCTTATAAGCTTCAATATTTTATTATCCAAACACTTTGAGAAATTATTTTTAAAAAAAATTTAATATCTTATAAATTCAAAAAATACCTTATATGATGTAGAAACTTCAAAAATATCTTATAAGATTCAAGAGTTTATAAGACATTTTAAATAAGTTTAGTCAAACACCTTTTTAATGTCCCTTTAGGCTCTAGCTACTTAATAATTTTAGTATTTTTACTATTTTATTTTATAATTAAAAAGTTAATTATTCTAATTAAGTTCATTCTTTCTAATTATTGATTGACTTTATGATTAATTAATATTAATAACATGACATCAATATAAATTAATTATAAAGTTAAGCAACAATAGTTTTAAAACACGGGAAGGTTTTTTGCCTTTTTCTATTTCCATAGGGGGTAAAAATGTAATTTTTTCTTTAAAAAAAAATTGAATTAAGGCCTAAAGCAGAGCATAGAACCTTAAATTGACAACATTGCCCTTAAAAAGTCAAAATTGATCAATTTTCCTATCAAATACTATCGCAAAGTGATTTTGAGGACTAAAATAAAATAATATATTAATGTTAATGACCAAAAGGTGAACTTTCATTAGTTGGTAACTAAAGTGATTTTAGAGTAAAACTTGAGGGACTAAAATGATTCTATACTTTTATTTTTTTATTAATTAATTATGTTAATTCATTTTACAATCTAATATAAAAGAAATTAAGTTTGGTATAAATTATTTATACAAAAAAAAATGAAAGGAGGAGCCAAAATTGGGGTGGGGGGGATTCAAAAAAATTAATGAAATTTATTTTGGAGGGAATCAAATTTTTGGAAGAAATTAAATTAAATTATTTTGTGGAATTAATAACAAAAGCAATTGTTAGCTTTTAATTTGTCCCAAATTTTGGAGGGAATACAAAGATGGAGGTAAATTAAATTAGGCAAAAATGCAAAATCAGTCCTGTACTTATACGCCACTAAAAAATTTTGATTTTATCTTTTCGGACAAAAAGATTGGTACAATATTGTTGAAATTTGACAATTTGATGACAAATTGGGCTTGAAACTCATCCATCAGTAGCCTAATCCTACGTGCTGATTGATTTGGCACCATGTGGTGTTATATCATCTTTTTTGTCTTCTTTCTTTCTCACCTGGCAATGATGTGACAATTCCATGTGCCATGTCAACAAAAACATGAAAAAAAAATAATAAAACATATATGGTTAAGAGGATAAACTGAAACTTTTATCGATAATTTTTATTTATGATACTTGAATTAATAAATAAAATATTTTTATTTTTAATTGAACTATTTTACATGTATTTATGATTTTCATATTATTGTGTAATTTAGAATTAATATACTAAAAAATTGGCCAAGCCCAATTAATAAAAAAGATCTTGGTGAAGTCCAATTAATCAAATCTATAAATTAATATGAAACTTAATTCATTAAGAATGGCCAATTAGTAACTCACTAGAAAATAGATCAAGCCCATTAAGTTGGTAAAGTCCAATTGACAAATTTTGTAAATTAATATAAAGCCTAGATCATTTAAAAACCTTTCAAGCCCAGTTTTAAAAAAGTAGGTGGTGAAGTTAAGTTAACTAATTCTTTAATTAACAAAGACACAAATTTTTAAACAAAGTTCAATCACAAATTCACTATAATATTTGTAATTCAATTCTTAAATGAATTCTAATTCATCAATTCACTAAAAAATTTGGTGAAATACAATTTTTAATTAACTAGAGTAGCTAAATTAACCAATTTTTAGATTAATGTAAATCTCACTTCACCAATTTACTCACCAAGTTATAATTGGTGAATTCCAATACTTAAGCAAAGCCTAATAAATGATTTTCTAAAACTTTTTGTGTAATTCAATTCTTAAAAAATAAATTAGAGAATCACAATTAATTAATTTTTTAAATTAAAGTCAAACCCAACATAATTTTTTACCATTGGCGAATCATTATTCTTAAAAAGAGATTAGTTGAAGCCCACAAAGAAGCCCTCTTTATTAATTTACAGAAAAATTAGTTGAACTTGTTAAGAATAAAAGAAAGTTGCGAAAGTCCAATTAATGAATTTTATAGATTAATATAAAGTTGAGTTCATTTAAAAATTAATCAAGCCCAATTTTAAAAAAGAAGTTGGTGAAGTTAAATTAACTAATTCTTTAATTAAGAAAGACAAATTATTAAATAAAGGTCAATCACGAATTCATTAAAAATATTTGTAACTCAATTCTTAAATAGAGTCTAATTCATCAATTGACTAAAAAATTTGATGAAATACAAATTTTAATTAGCTGAAGAAGCTTAATTAACCAATCTTTAAATTAATGTAAATCTCAATTTACTCACCAAGTTATAATTGGTGAATTCCAATTCTTAAACAAAGCCTACTAACTAATTTTCTAAAACATTTTGTGAAACTCAGTTCTTAAGAATAAATTAGAGAAGCACAATAAACTATTTTTTTAAATTAATGTCAAGTCCAATTCTTAAAAAATGACACTAATTCATTGTAAAATTAGTGAAGTCCAAATAATAAAAAAAGAGTTGCTAAAGCCTAATTAATCAATTCTGTAATTTAATGTCAAATACAATTCTTCACCAAATAACTTTAGTTTACTAAAAACTCAGTGCACTCATATTAATAAAAAGAAAAGTTGCAAAAATCCAATTAATGAATTCTTTAAGTTAATATCAAATCCAATTCATATAGAATCCCAATTCACTAATTTACAAAGACAATTATTGAAACCCAATTAATAAAAAATAAGTTGGTAAAGCCTAATTAATGAATTTTTCAAATTAGTATGAAATCCAATTTGCCAATACACTAAAACATTAGTTAAGCCAATTAGTAAAACAATAAGCTTATCAATCCAAAAGTAATCAATTATTTAAACTAATGTGAAGTCCAATTAATAAAAACAAGTCTAATCAACCATTTACCTCAATTAAAATTTGTTCAAGACAAAACCTTAAAATGATGCCTAATTCACCACTTAATTTATTATAAATTTGATCAAACCTATTTCATAAATGAGATCTCCCAATTCAGTGAATAATTCACAAAAACTTTATAAAACCCAATGTTTTGAATAATTAGCCCTTCACGTAACAATTCAAATTCATTACAAATGTTAGATATATAGCAAACACAACCACATATGCAAGTTAATTTTAATCACCCAAAAAATATTGGCATTTGGCTAATTAATTGATTGAACTAAAAGATATGTATACAAGAGAACTGTTGGGCTGAGTGCCTTGCCAAGTTGTTATGCTTGAGCTACTTTTAATGCCATGCTGTCATGCTTGAGCTACTGTTATCGTCGAGCTGTCATGCTCGAGCTACTGAACTAATTATTTACTGTATTAAATTGAACTGTTACTGTATTGCTATGGAGGCATAAAGATGATTCGCTATGCATGATGTGTTTGATTATTGACTGGCATATGTGGTTGTGTTTGCTATTCTTGAAATTGTATTCTACTCAAGGAGCAATAAGGCTGGAGTGATATCCCAGTTTAGATTGGGCTGATGTCCTAGGCAAACAAGCCCCATCTAAACCTCCTAACTGTAATCAGTTGAGATGTCCCTAAACCTCTCAAGCAGGATCGAATGAGACGAATAGACTATTGAGCCAAAGGTTATAACTTCTGACCTAGCATTTGCTAGTAACATGATTCCGTTTATTGTTCTCTTTCGGCATAAACATTTTGTTCTTATGCTAAATTGTCAGTAATTATTTTCTGTGAACCTTGATTCTCGATTGGTCATGCATTATTTTACACTATCCTCACTGAGTCCTTATGACCACCCTCATGTATTATCCATCTTTATTCAAATAGGTATGAGACAGGGGACTATGAAGACAAGCAAACTTGATGAGGATGTTTTGTTTTATAGTTTGGTTGTATATGTGTACATATGAATGCACTTTGGGTTGTTTTGTTTTAGAGATGTTATGATATGACATGACGAATGTTAAACTTATGGTATGTATATATAAATCGTGATATTAGTGACAATGTTTTGGCTTGAATGTTGTTGAACTTCTTGATATGATATCTAGCACTCTAATATAGCTTCTACATTTAGACTAAAGCATGTTGTAAGGTTGTGACGTTATTGATGTTATTGGAAATTTGTGAAAATTTCATGGACCTATCGATTGTGTTGTGGCATGCTTAAGAAATGAATTGGAGTAACGCCTTAGCTTAGGTGTTATCCTAAGAGAGGGCGCTACATGAATGTTGATGTTTAATGTATTATTTCATCCTACAATACAAGTCATCTTTTGGATTGAATTGACAAGGATATATACATACTTATATATATATATATATATTTATGTATAGAGAAGGAAATAAGAAAGAAAGATCAATTACACTATTTTGTACAAAA
Source organism: Jacaranda copaia (assembly GCA_014898725.1). Classification (NCBI taxonomy): domain Eukaryota; kingdom Viridiplantae; phylum Streptophyta; class Magnoliopsida; order Lamiales; family Bignoniaceae; genus Jacaranda; species Jacaranda copaia. The sequence continues at coordinate 291,467 of JACGDI010005519.1, forward strand.
TAAAGAGAAATAAAGAATACCAACATACCTTATGTGGATGCACATGCAATGGACCTTCTCTAGAAGAATTGATTCTCAATGATTTTTCTTAGCTTACACATTATTAGGGCATATGATGAAGTTGGCATGCATGCTCAAAGTTAATCAATTTTTAAAATAATATTTTAAAGATAAGTGATAAGACAGAATATAACAAACTGTAATTTAAAGTACGATAGTAATTTAAATAGTAAAAAATAATAAAAATGAGTTTTGTTTTTTTTCCCTTTTTTTTAATTGGAAATTTGATAATAAAGGGGAAAAAATAGAAGGAAATTCAGCAATAATCGCTAGAAATAATTTGTGATTGTTTATTACTAGTGTCCCTAAAGTTGTATTATGTCATTATCTTGAAAAGGATTAAGGTCATAAGTCAAAAAAAAAAAAAAGGACACACTGACAAAGTGATACTGTTTTGCTTAATTTTTTATGTGAATTTTAAATATCTTTTTCATACAAACCGTGAATTTTAAATTACACAATGATTGTATCTACTACATATTTTATTATGTTCCATTCCTTGACAGCTCAGTTACTTTGCATATAAGAAATAGTATATTTATTTCAACTTCAAATATTTAATTGTTTGTTATCTAATATTATGTTATGTTAAGAGCCTATTTTGACTAGTTATATCGTTCTTATATTTGTATGTGTAAGGTTCAGAATTTGAATCTTAAAAATTTTTTGATGTTCGTGTAAATAAAAAAATTATTATGTTATTAATAAATTAAATATTGTCAAATATCAAGCTGCCATATTTTAATAATCAAAATGACATTTTGTCTAATAAGATAACAACTAAGTTACTCCATGTCATGTGGAATTTCTACAGCTCAATATAAGAATTTTGTTGATACCTAGAAAGATCAAATAATAATATTGAGAAATAAAAGTGAAGTAATTTAATGAAACTGACAATAAGATTTTACGTGGCTTGACAATGTGCTTAATTTACTTGACAAAGAAATAAATTTATTGATTCCAAATCAAAGTGGCAAGTATAATTTAAGTCCCACAAATCTCACGAGAATACCTAACACCTATGTTTTAAACTCCATTTTGAGAAATAGTCTCTAAAGCAATATAGAATCTATTGTCTAGAGTTTGTTTCTTTTCAATCTAGAAGAAAATAGGGTTTAAATACCCCAAGGAAAACATAAACTAGACCATGGCCCTGCGTTTTGCGCTGGGGCATATTGTATCTACAAATTTGGCCAAACATAGTGCGCCAGGGCAGAAGTTTTGCATGCCCTAGCATCCAAGTGCACGAATCTAGTGTGATGTGCATCAAGGTACATAGTTCCAACCTTTTTTGTGCCCTAACACGCGTCGTCTTGTCAACACACATCAGGCCCATGCTCCAATTCCTATTTTGTCCGCTCCACATTGCTTCACAAAGTTTCTTCTGTTTCTCATCATTTGTAACTTAAATTTTGAGGCATAATTAATAATTCTCCTCTTTGACTTAAAATTCTTCATCCATCATCTTTGTCTTGCCCCCAGAAGGGCCATCATTTGAGTTTTCATACGTTAATTAAATCCAAACAATACTCAAATTTGATTTCTATAACAATATTTGTCAACATATTTGCTAGAGTATCCTTAGTCCTAACCTTGTCAACTAAGGTGACACCTTTAGACACCATATCTCGAACAAAGTGATACCTCACATCAATGTTCTTTGTTCTTCCATGGAATGATTGAATCTTTAACAAATGCACAGCACTCTGACTATCACAAAATACTATAATAATATCATAAGTCATACCCATATCATGAATCAATCCCTTTAGCCAAATGCTTTCCTTCATGCCTTCAGCTAAAGTTATGTACTCAGCTTTTGCTATAGACATTGCAACTGATGATTGCAAAGTTACCTTCCAACTAACCATACAACTCGAGACATGAAACACATAGCCTGTCATAGACCTTCTACTGTCCAAATCTCCAACTTAATCCGCATCCACATGGCCAACAATTGTAGCAATAGAATTCAATTAACCATACTTCTAACATCTATCCGCAAAGCCTCTATAATGCCTCATAATCTATTTTATTGCTTGTGAATAAGTCTTTCCTATCTTGTGCATGTTTCTAGTCACAATACTAATTACATGTGAAATATCTAGCCTAGTTCACACCATGTTGTACATCAAACTACCAACTATACTAGCATATGGCACATTTAACATGTAGTCCACCTCCTCCTCAATACTTAATAATAGATATGATAAGAGCCTGAAATGAGCTGCAATTGACATGCTAACTGGCTTGGACTTATCCATTCCAAAAACACTCAAGTACTTTCTCAATATGATTTTGTTGAGACAAGTACAACAATCTAGAGTGTCTATCCCAGATGATCATCACTATATTTCTTTTGATATACACAACAATCTTAAATGCTTCTAGTATATCCTATCTGGGTAATAAACGCATCAAACCTCTTATACTAGTGCTCGAGAAATTGCTTCAAGCCATACAAAGACCTCTTTGAAAGACATGCATGATTTTCCTTTCTAGAAACAACTAATTCCTTTTGTTGACTCATGTAAATTTGTTCCTCTAACTTGCCATGCAAAACACAATTTTCACATCCATATGCTCAAGGTCTATATCAAACAAAGCTGCCATGGCAAGTAACACGTGAATGGAAATATGCTTTACAACTAAGGAGAACAACTCATGAAAGTTAACCCCTTTCCCTGAGTAAAAACCCTTAGCAACCAATCACACCTTGTATCTAGCATTCTCAACCCAGGGAATCCCTTCTTTTTTCTAATAGATCCATTTGCAACCTATAATTTTCTACCTTTTAGATACATTAACCAGTACCCATATGCTATTCTTGTGCAGAAACTTTATCTCTTCACTCATAACTACTACCTATTTATTAGAATCTAAACGAGAAATGGCCTCTTTATATGTAGTTAGATCATTACCCACAAAATCCTCAACCGAACTCAAAGTATAAGCAACCATATCTGAATATGTAAACCACTATAGTGGTTTGATCTGTCTTCTCTTTCTATCGCAAGCCAAATGATAGTTCTATAGTGAATCATTTTCTTATTGTTCGTTAGGTGATAATGAGCTCTCACTGGCTTTAGCTACCACCCTTTTGTTTCCCTTTTGAAATTTGTGGAGTGTTATTTTCCAACTCCATATTCTCCTTAATCCCTTGTTGACTACTTTCACCCTGCTTCACCTTTTTCATAATAGTGGACTCATCGAATGTTACATCCCCACTTATAATTACCTTGGAGCCCTTGTCATCAGTACACCACAAATGATAACCCTTAACTCCATCTGTATAACTTAGGAATATGCATTTTGCGGATATGAGCATAGGCTAGATACCCAAATACTCTTAGATTTGAGTAATCGGCAGAATACCTGGACCAAATTTTCATTGGTGTCCTACAGTCCAAAATTGTCAATGGTGACCTATTTAACAAGTAACAAGCAATATTATTTGCTTTTGCCTAAAAATCCTTGGATGATCTAGCATTAAAGAGCTCTCTCTAAAATAGTCGTGTTCATCCGCTCAGCAACTTTATTCTACTATGGTGTATGTATAATGGTGCAGTGCCTCACAATTCTTTCCTTATCACAAAATTCTTGAAATTCCATGTTGCAGAACTCTAATCCATTTTCAGTCCTCAAGCGTTTGATCTCTTTTTCTATGTACTTCTCGATCAAAGTTTTCCATTGCTTAAAGTTGACAAATACCTTATCCTTATGCTTTAACATATACACCAAAATTCTATGTAAGAAATCATCAATGAATGTCATCATGTACTTAGCACTACCCTTTGAGAGAACTTGAGAAAACCCCCAAAAGATCTAAGTGAATATAATCTAAGGTGCCCTTGGTCCTATGAACTACAGTGCTGAACTTTACCCCATGCTGCTTGCCAAGAACACACTGCTCATAAAAATCCAACTCTCCAATTTTCTCTCCACAAAGCAAACTTTATTTGCTCAATTCCGACATTCCCCTCTTACTTATATGCCCAAAGCGCATATGCCATAATCTCATAGTATCATTGATTAATGAAGAAACTACTATAGTACTAGAGATTGTACTACCCTAGAATATGTAAAGACTATTCCTTTTGTTCCCTTTCATAATTAACAGTGCACATTTAGAAACTCATAGAACTCTATCTTGAGCTCTGTAGTCACAATTAATTTTATCTGGAGTACCTAGCAAAATTAAATTTTTCTTTAGATTAGGAACATGACATAAATATTTCAATGTCCTCATAATACCGTTATGAATTCTAATACTCATTGTGCCAATCCCAACAACTCTACAAGTGTTTACCATCATCATATTTCTAATAAGTGGTAAACCAATCATCTTATAGGCACATATGGTAGTAACAACTACTATCTAAAATTCACTCTAAACTTAGAAAACTCTTAGTAACGTTGAGAATAAGCCTACCATCAGACTCATCCTCAAAAATTCTTGCAACATCATCCCATTTCGGATCAGAAAATTTACCTGAATCCTTTGCCCTTTATGTTCTAGATAATTTCATTTCTAATCCCCTTTTTCTTCGTACCTAAAATATTTATCATTTGTTTTGGGCTTGGTTTGAGATTTAGATTGGCCTCTACTCTTTCCCCTTTTTTTGGGTTTTCCCTTCACAATCAATCCTTTTGCACTTTCACTATCGTTACTGCCTAGGACATGTTTTTTCAATTTATTCGAATTCAATAAAACCTTCACATCCTCCATTTAAATTGTATCTGTCAAATACAATAAAGTAATAACCAAGTGCTCAAAAGATTTATGCAGAGAACACAAAAGAATTAATGCTTGATCTTCATCTTCAATTTGTACATCTATACTAGTGAGATCCAAAATCACTTTATTGAAATAATTAATGTGTTGAGTAATAGATGTACCTTCCTTCATCCTTAATGTGTATAACTACTGCTTCAAATACAGTCGATTTATAAGGGACTTCATCAAATAGAGACTCTCCAACTTTAACCACAGTTCCATCAGTGTACTTTCTGTGGCGACCTCTCTTAGTACACTATGTGCTAGTGAGAACACTAGTGTATGCTTTTGCCATAAATTCATCCTTCTCCTCATCTAATATCATCTCTAGCAAGAAATCTCTATCCTTTAACGCTCTCCGTAAACCTTGTTGACATAAGACATGCACCCTTATTTTCGATAGCCCAAAATCATTCTTTCCATCAAATTTCTCTACCTCATACGTCATGGCTAACATCTAGTCAATCTTGGCTTTGATAGTAGTTAGTTGATACCCAGAAAGACCAAATAATAAAATTGAGAAATAAAAGTAAAGTAATTTAATGAAACTGACAACAAGATTTAACATGGTTTGGCGATGTGCCTAATCCACTAGACAGAGAAATGAATTTATTGATGCCAAATCAAAGTGCAAAGTACAATTTAAGCCCCACAAATCTCACAAGAACACCCAACACCTTTGTTCTAACTCTCTTTTCAATCTGGAAGAAAATAGGGTTTAAATATCATAAGGAAATCATAAACCTGCCCATAGGGCCTGCGTGCTGTGTTGGGGCACACATATCTGTGAATTTGGCTAAACATGCCATGCTAGGGCATGTGAAACTAGCACCCTGGCACAACATTCTAGTGTATCGCATGCCAGAATGTGTGGAACTTGTGCCCTAGAGTGTGTCGCGACTCCATTGCCCAGTTTCTACACCCAAGCACGGCCTTCCTCTCACCCTAGCACGCGGCCTCCTTCTAACACACACCATGGCATGCTCTAATGCCCATTTTGTTCTCTCCACACCATTTTGCACTATTTCTCATCATTTGTAGTTTAAACTTCAAAGTATAATAAACAAATTTGAAATTGTCTCTTTAATTTTATGTATATTACTAAAGTAATATTAAATATATTCAAGTAGGTTAAAATTCTCCTTTTTTAAACATAAGTTTAAAGAAAATACAATAATCAATGCAAATATAATAGGAAAAACGATATGATGTCGTCTAAAATGAATTTTCCTCAAGTCTCTCAAATTATATAAGTTGAAAAACAAGAAATTAACTATAATCTCCATTAGCACTCTTCTAAGGTTTGGATTCCTTCAAAATTTCTAAAATTACACAACTTGAAGAAAGAAAATTTAGATAAACATCTTCAAAAGTACCTTTTTAAGTCAATAGATTTTCAAGATGTGAATTTTAAGCATTGGATAGCTGACTACATTTCCACATTTCATGTATCTCTAAAATAGGATCACTAAACCTTTGAGTCAACTACACTTCAAATCTCATAAATCTTCAAGACCTAATGTCCAAAACCGTTAATCTAACTGCATTTTCAAAGTTTGGAACTTTTCAAAATATCAAGCTCAGAATCAGTTATACTTCCAAGTTTCAATATTCTCCAAGATATTGTTTGTAAATCTTCAAACTAACTACACAGATCTTATAAGTTTAAATTTCTCAAATTCAACCATTTTTAAAGTAAATAAATAAATGAATAAAACCTCAACCATTGATCAACCCAGGAAGGGTGTAGCCCAACATTTCAAATTATAAAGGTGCATGTTGCTCCCCTACGAAAATTGGTGGGATGTTTATGAATCTAAAATTTATTTAGGCCATGGACCGGCACTTGGTGGACAATGGCCCCAAGTCAAAAGATATCTATTCCAATCCAATAGTATTATGTGAAAGTAAGAGAAATAATTCAAATATATTGAGTTTGAATGTTGAGTGGTCAATTAAGTTAATAGTATCATCATTTTCACATCTAAATGTAAGATTTAGAATTCGAATCTCAATAAAATTTTAGCATGCATGATTGTATCTATAAATAAAAAAACAGAAAATTATATTGAGTTTAAACTATGGAAATATTAATTGAATAGTATAAGTGAATTTCGTGTATTATGGCACCTTCATTATAAAAACAATCTTTTTTTTTTATTTTTTTCTATTTGTCTATACCTTTTATTTGATAATATTTTCTTTCTCTATTGGATGGAAATTTTTTGATTAACCCTGAATGTAGGGTTGAGAGAAAGAATAATTTTCTGATTAACCCTTCATGGAGGTTGATTAACCCTTCTAGCTACCATAATCACTTCTAACTTACAAGAAAAGTTTAAGGCCATTTAACTAAACTTTCCTCTTGTGATCTTTTAATTTAGATATTATTTTTAGCATGTCATAATTGGATTGCAAAATAAATTATATTATCTAATATTTGACTTAAGATTGATCGTAGAAATCTTGTCTGAACTCAATTAATCAAGTATAATAAAATAAACTTGATTATCTTTTTCTATTCGGTAAGATTTAAAATTCAACTTGACAAGATCAATTCAATTAATTAAACATGATAAAATTTTATAAAAATATCAAACTATTCATATTCAACTTATATGTGTTTGACTACTTTTCAATTTGTGTGAGCCAAACTAGTATTTGACTCTATCAAAACCTATCATTTAGTCTCGACTCTATATGCTATAGCCAAATCATAATGGCTATATAACATCCCCCAACAAGAATGGTTTTGAATATTAATTCATAAATAATCAATTCAATGAACTAGCTATAAAATTGTGGATACTTATTTTTAAAGTGACTATGATTTGAGATGTTTCAACGGACACTACTAAAAAAGGATCAGCTACACAGACCTTCTGAAGTATGATTGATTTACAAAAAATTCCATAGATTTGAAAAAATTACAATGACCCCCTAATGTTTTGCTCTATCTAATATTTTTTAAACTCTATTACTTTTCGTTAGAAAAATTGCTGATATCATCATAAAATTTATATGAAATCTCAAAATACCCTCGATTAACTATTTTGCTTATTTTTGAGATGAAATTGTCCTTGAATCTATTTGTAATATATTTCATATATACCATGGGAGTGTAATTTTGATATTATTTAAATTACTTATAATAAATTTAAATATATTTCACTATTAATAAAGTTTCATCAATGTTGAACAATTTTTAAATTCAAATTGAATTACACAAAATTTAATTAAGTTTAATTGAACTTGTTAATTAAAAAGATAATAAGTAAAAATTTAAAAATAAAATTAAAAACTAAAATTAAATCCATCCCTTAATTAATATCATTTTATAATTTTACATTACATATTTAATAATATTTAAATAATAAATATAACTAAAATAATTTAAGTAGGTTAATTTGAATTTACTTATTAATTAAGAAATAAAATAGGTGAAAATATTTAAAAATAAATACAAATGATTTAATAATTTTGAATTTAGTTGATTTATTTATTAATTATGACAAAAAATAAAAAATAAGAAAACAAAATCTCAGTAATATTAACAAACATATTTAAAATAATTAATTAACTACAAAAATAATAAGAATATAAAATTTGTGCATATTTAAATTTATTGACTAAATTATAATAAAATACTACATTAGTTAAGAATAAATAAGTAATTTTTTAATATATATTTTAATCAGATTATTTATTAATTAAACAATATGTAAAGATACACATTCCCCCACCCATACCCCCTCCCCCCAACAAAAAAAAAAATCCTTTCCCTTGCCCCCGCGAATGCCATAGGCAGTAGGCTCCCCACGGTTGTTGCCCATGGCTAGATTTGGCCAATGAAGAAGTGGAGGGCGGTTTATCATTTGTGTATGTATATATTTATATATTCTTATATGTTTTACTCTAAATATAATTTGGGATGTGTGTGGCAATAGTATCACGACCCGTGCCCAACTTGTCTTTTTTTTTTTTAATTTTCTTTCTCCACTTTTAAACTGCTTCGTTTGGTAAGAATAGTGCCTTTTAAATTTGTACTTTGTGCTATGTAGGTTTTTTGGTGGATGTAATTTTAATTAGAGATTTGGGTGGCCCAAAATAAGTCAGAAGAAACATATTCTTTTATAGGAGTGTGCTTGTTTTGCATAGGCATTTTCTATGGTTGGTGTTGAGTGTTCGGGGAGAGGGTTTCATCATTTTGTGAATTGGGTAGATTGAAGAAAATCTGCAGGATTTGGGGCTTTCCTTTGTGGTTATTGTATGGATTGCTAGTTTTTAAGTCAGGAAATATATTTTTTATAAAGAGTATTTTACGATTTTGCATGAACTGGTTGAGGGTTTTGGTGGTTTAGGGACCTAGGGTCTATTTTTGTATGAACTGGTTGAGGGTTCTGGTGGTTTAGGGACCTAGGGTCTATGTTGGTATTATTTCTAGATAAGTAAATGAATGGTAGATCGAAAAAATTTCTTATGATTTTTTCTTTTTTTCCTCTTGGTGGTAAGTGGTACAAATTCAAGCAAGGTTGGTCCATAGACTACGCTAGAGTACATGACCCTCTTTTTGGTTGTTTCTTGGCTTGCTAAGCACAGTCCTTCATTGATGGTAAACTATGGTTTGGTTATTGATTAATTTTTTGTTTTAGTGAGTTTGTTTCAGTCTCACACTTTAAGGTATATCTTCTTTGCATTTTTCCTTTACCTTCTCTTTTAGTTGATTTCTTTGTGGTTTTTCATTTTGGTCTTTCCTTCTAAGATAGATGAGTTTTTTAAATATTCATTTTTTATGATTTGCATGCATGTTAGTTTTAGGTTTATGCTCTTTAGATGTTCCTTTCTCTTTTTAATGGGTGTTTTACAGTGTGGTTTTGTGGTTGATAGTTTTATTGTTTTTATGGTTATTTGTAGATATTTTCAAGGTTTTTGGACCAGGAATATCAAGTTTTTCTTTCTTTTTTTTTGTTAACTTTCAGTTTTGATTATTCAATTATGTTTATGGGGGTTTGCCTATTGATGGAAATTACAATTATGTTTAGGTTTCTTTGGGTGTCTGGCTGTTCAAGCTAGGTTTTCTATTATAGTTTGAGAAATTTTTTTTCTTAATATTTAGTTCGCTAGTTTGAAGGTTTTAGCATTGTTTATGTTGGGCTTGGGTTTTCAATAGTGATTTATGATTTTCTTTTTTCTTAATGTTTAGTGACGCTGTTTTATGCATTTAGAGCTATTTCGGCCCTCTTGAATTTTACAGCATTTATTTTATTTTATTTTTGTAGATTTTCAGCTTTGTGTCAAATTTAAAAGAGGTTTATACTTTGATCTTGTGGTGATATACATCAGTATTATTTTTGGGCTATTATGGCTTTCGTATTCCTTGTTTAGTCAACTTTGACATAGCATATTCTATTTCTTCCTTTTGGATTAATGTTTTCAAATAAAAATTAATCTCCTAGATTGGATATGTATTGAAAATAAATTATATGACTTTTGTTTTTTGTTAGTTGAGTTGGAGAGTAGATAGTAATTTATATTTTGTATGATTAGATATTTCTAAAAAAGCCTTGGTGAAAATCCTTACATGTACACTTTAAAGGACATAAAATTTGAACTTTACCAAGTATATGCATGCTTGAACACAAATTATTTAATTCTTGCAATAAGTAGTCGAGGTTGGACAATCATATTTAGTTTACATGTTTATTATTTAGTTATTACATTTAGTATATGTTGGTTGTATGTATTTTTTATGTATTGAATTTTTGCCATGTTATTTTTTTTAGGTTTATTGTAGAATAATCTTTGATGAAATTAATTGTTTAAAAAAATAGATTGTTTTATTTTATTCTATTGACTCCATGTGTGAGGTATTTTTTCATAATGTATTTAGGGCAATAATTGAGTGGGTTAGATGTAAGTGGTTCATTTTCAAGTCTCCATCATACACGAGATATGCTTTAAATTTATTTAGTGTTTTGTATTGAAGAGTTGAGTGTTATTTTGTCTTCTTCTTCTTCTTCTTCTTCTTCTTTATTTTTGGAGTATGTGTTTTAGTTATTAATGTTTTGATTTTTTGGGCTATTGGTATGGATTGGTTGGATGTTTTTCTCATCGTTAACATGGAGGTTTCTATGTTTCTTAAATATTGTAAGATAGCCTTCTAGATTTCTATGATGTAGTGTAGTTTGGAATTTTATCTTTTTGTTTTCTTTTTCAATACTTGTTTTAAATGTTTTGTGAAAATTAAGTAGTCTTATGTTTTTAATATCTTTTTCTTTGTGAAAATTTTTTGTACCTTATTCTTCTTTTAGGTGTATTTGTATATTTGAAATGTTTGTTTGTTATATATTATCTGATCTAATTTATTAAAATTGCAGTTGTTGTGATAAGTGTGGTGAGGTTCCCGAGCAAATCCTTTATCTAATACGAATCAATATGTAGCTGCTTTCTTTTGTGCATTTAATAGTTTTATTTTTGTAAAAAAAAAAATAATAAATAACTTCAAATTTATATTATTTTTTGGTGTTGATCGAGAGTTTATTGTTTTATTATTTACTTATATGTTTAGGTTATTCATCATTTAGTTTTGGGATTTTTAAAATGAGGTACTTCACTGCTTTTACTTTTATTGATTGGACCTTGTACATTTCTTCAATTATGTAAAATTGCATCATAGTACTTTAACTTGTGCATTTGTGGTTTGTTTTTTCTTTGTTTGTTATATGCATCTGTATATGAGTAACTTTATGCTTTTAGTCTAATCCTTTATCATAATTTTAATGGACAGTTTATTTTCAAATTTTTAATTGTCTGATACTTTTTTAGGCTATAGTGTTCCTTTCAAGAAATGTGTTTTCATTTGAATTATTTCTTGTTAAATATAATTTATTTTTCTATTGTAGTTTGGGTGGAGATCTATATAAAGCCTACTGAAGCAAGTCTCTAGAAAGTGTTCTTCACTTATACATGCATTTTTGTAAATTATCATTTACCTATTGTATTTATTTTAATTTATAATATTTAATGCTATTATAGAGCATAATATTTAAATTATTTCTCATGTTTTGTATGTTTTATTTGTGGGGTTAGTAATTTTTTATTTTTGTACTTATGATTTTTGTTTGAGTTCTAATTTGTTATGTATGTTATATTTGTCATGTTTGTTCTTCTGTTTTATTTTTATTTTTATTTTTTATTTTTGGATGTCATGTTGGTTTTATTAATGTATAGAGGTTATATCTTATTGTTTTGACGTCATTTATGTATCTTTTCTTTTGTATTGCTTATAATAATTTGATGGTAAGAATTTGGGATTGCATGTATTGTAGTTTTTAATAAATCAAGCCAATGAAAGACGACAATGCCATAATGAAAAGGCTAGGTTCGCACACAAAAGAATGTCTAGAGAAGAAAAAGGTCACCTTCTTCAACAACAAAGAGAACAATATAGATATCTCGTCTCTATGGCAAAAACTAGGTTTCCTATAGTGGAAAAACCATCGATGGTTGTAAATCAACCATCCGTCATAAATCATCAATTGACTTCTTCCAATGATCATGTTATGCTTGAAACTTGCAATGCTAGATCTCAACAAAATCTTAGTGCTTCTCTTGGATGCATAGACAGCCATAACTCTACAACGGAAGCTAATCATGGTATAGTTAAATTAGTGATTTATTTATATATGAAAACAAAATGAAACAATAAATTGAAAAATAGAAATAAATGATTGGTTGCTAAAACACCTAAATATAAAATTTTTAAATCTTTATTTATTTACCAAGATATTATGGTATATATCTTAATCTAATTATTTTGTAATAATTTTATTATCGAAAATAGTAGTTGTGGTGCGAATAGTGTAGTTGGACGATGTGTGGTGAATATTTGATCATTGAATCGCTTTTCAAGAATACCCAATATACCTATATTTCCTTGGGAATTATCAAGTTATAAGAGGCCACTCTATGAGGGAACTTAGGTCAAGTCTGTGTGAGTTCATCCCAAACAAAGTGAACTCCTTCCGATCAGTGTAGATAAAAGGCCAATAGCCTGATCTTCTATGACATAAGCTTCTACCTTCTTGTCAATATTGCGGTGCTTTTAAATTCTTTCGAGAACCTCCTACCTTTTGTTGCTCATTAGGAGAAATTTCTTTAGCTCCTTTTGCATGCAATGCATTGCTACGTCATCTTTTTATATCTGATCTTTCTTATATTGTTAAACAATTTCATTGCAGAGTTCGAACATATAACAATAATTTAGCCTTGCAATTGGTATGATGAAATATTCTAATTATTGTTGGATTAATCAAGCGATATACACATTGAACATTAATGGTCAAGTTTCCCATAAGCTTGAAAATTTTAATTCTTCAATAGAGTAGCCACTATTAAAAAAATGGCATTTTGCGATGGAAAAAATTCATTGCAATTTGCAATAGAAAATCCATCACAAAATGAATAAAAAATTGAAAAAATATTTGCGATAGAAAAATCTATCGCAAAAGAAAATTTTGCAATGGATTTTTTCATCACAAAAGAGCAATTTTGTGACAAATAGAAATCTGTCACAAATTTTGTAATTTTTTTAAAAAAATTGTGATGAAATTTTGTCTGTCTCTATTTTGCAATGAAAGAATCCATACCAATACTGCCAGTTTTGCGATGGATTTTTTTATCGCAAAATAGGGAGTTTTGATATAGATAGAAATTTGTCGCAAAATGGAAAAATTAAAAAAAAAAAATTTTCTTGTTAGATTTTAACTTACCCTAATGCCCAATTTCCCTCCTCAGACTCTCGTTTCCTCTCTCAGGTTTTCCCCCTTCTTCTTCTTCTTCTTCTTCTTCTTCTTCTTCTTTAATTTTCTTTTTTTTCTCTTTTGCATTCATGGTCAGCTAGCGAGCACTATCACTGAATGGCCACCCATGCTGGTTCATCTAGCACAGATTGGTGCTGCCAATGAGCACTAGGTGCTAGCCACTAGTCGGCCGGCGACCAACGGCTAGATCTCAAATTTAAATTTTTTATTTTTTTAAATTAGTTTTAATTTGAAAAAAAAGAAGCAAAAATGGTTGTTTGGGTTTTTATTTTAGGTTTGAAGGTACAATACTTGTGTATTATTTCCATTGATTAAGCTAAGTTTCTTAATTATGCTAACATTTAATTATGTTTTAGTTATCTTAAGTATGTTTTACTTAATTATCTCCATTAGTTAAAATTTGATTTATGTTTTAGTTATTTCTATTATGTTTTAGGTAATTGTCTCCATTGGTTAAAATTTAATTATGTTTTAGTTAATTATTTTCATTAGTTAAAATTTGATTTATATTTTAGTTATCTCCATTAAGTTTTAGTTAATTATCGCCATTAGCTAAAATTTGATTATATTTTAGTTAAAATTGCATTTATGTGTTAGTTAAACTCAAATAATAATTTACTAATTTTGGTATAATAATTTGATAAAAGAAAAATAATTATTTATGTATTAGTTGAAATGGGAGTTACATTTTATATTCATTTTAAATGTTATTATATTTGTTAGAGTTATGTTTTTATTTGAGTTAAAATTTTTATTAGAATTATGATTTAGTTAAATTTTTTGGTATTATATATTGAATTGTATAAAATATTTAAGTTTTTATTTAGTTTGTGGAATTATGATTTATTAATAAATGTGTGCACTTGTAACATGTGCCTAATAATGTAAGCTATCTTGACTTTGTGAAAATCTTTTGTGAATGTTGATTTTTGTGGAGCATTTAGAGATCAGTTTAGATATCTTGTTTTAATTTTATATTTTTTATAGCACAACACACTAGAAATGTTTAGAATTTGTGGAATTAGAAAGGAAGATTGGATATTAGGAGAAAGGGTGCAGCCTTCTCATTTGTTGCTGATTGATTTTTAATTGCTTGCATGATAATGATGAATATAAGAGGTAGTGTTTATGTGTCATTATGTGTTTACTAATATTATTAATTGTTTTCAATTAAAATGATGCTCTCATTATGTTTAGTCTTAATTTTTGGGTAATTTGGATATCTTATTTTAGGGAGGTGTTTGGACAAAATTCTTGCTATAGAAATCATGAAATTAATGCATAAATTATTAATTCATGTATAGAATATGTTCAACAGTCAACTAGAAGAGTTCTCTAGTCAAAGTTCACGTGATAGTGTTGACAGTTCTTTAGTGCCCATGTCATCTCAACTTCAGGTGAAAGTTCTAAGTTATTAATTTATATTTTATATTATTTTTCAATTGAATTATTTGATTGTTATTAATTTGTAGTAATATTTTTTTATGCAGGTGTGGAAAGATATAGTAGGCGAATTTAAGGACTTAGAAGTGAGGCTTCCTTTGTCTTGGATTACTCATTTAAAGGACTTCCAAATAATCCACCCCATGAAAGTGAATAAATTAGGACATTGAAAGAAGAAGTGACAATGTTGAAAGAAAAAATGACTGTGTATCAAGAAGAAAATACGATGCTTAAACAAAAATTCATGGATATGGAGGTGATGATACAATAGATATTCATGCAACAGAATATGCATAACCCATCACCATCATTTCAACCTAATACATCACCATTTTATTCACCTACAAATCTCTCCTTCATGGCAGTGGGTGCTTTGTTATCTCAGCCAAAGATATCTCCTGCACTATCCTTATCTAGACCTGCTAATGAATAACCACGAAGAAACATAGATAATGAGGATGAGGATGATAATTGATTGACTTATGCATTTGGGTATATACTGTGTTAAGATAATTATACTTTGATAGTTACATTTTAATACTTTTATATTGTTGAATTTATAATTATTATGTTTATTTAAAGTTATATTTGGATTTTATGAAAGATTTGTTGTTTTATCATTTGATGGTTATAAACGTCATTAAATATGATGATTTTGATTTTATGAATATATTATTATTGATTATAGATTTTTAATATTTAAAATATACTACAAAAAAATTTAAAATATTTTGCAACAGAAAAATTCTTCAAAAACTATGTTTCGCAATGGATTTTTTCATCGCAAAAAAAATTACAAAAAGCTAAACATTTGTGACAGACAAAATTCCATCACAAAATTTAATTTTGCAATGGAATTTGTGATGGAATTTTTCATCACAAAAATTCCGTCACAAATCACCTTTTTTTAGTAGTGTGCCTAAAACATTACAACTCGTCTTATTAGACACATCTAATGATATTGATTTAGAAGCATTAAGAAAGTATTAATTAGATCCAAATGTCCTTGATATGCTTTTGAGGGCTCTTGAAGATAATCCTTATTTTTGAATTTTCAAACGATTAAAATCTTGGGATAACTTGAATAATTATGTAGTAGTCTTGTGTGTAAATACAAGTCTAAATCAAAAGGCACATAACCATCCTACAAAACAAGACGTTGCAGCTATATGGGATGAAAGTACAAATGATCCTGAAGATTTAAATAGAGATATAAGAATGTATGGTGTAAATAACAAATCGCATGTAATTCTATATCATTATGGTTGTTATGATCCTCTCCAATATCAATTATTATTCCCATATGGCGAGCTTAGTTGGCATGCAAGAATTGAGAGAGTTGCTTAGTTGCAAAGAAGAAAATCTTATTATGTTGGCCAAAATGCTGTTGCCCCAATTGTCGAGCAATCAGCATATGATGTTTCACAAATTTAAGAAAAATGTATTTATATTCTTGAAATATTATAATAGAATAGAGTTAGTTTATTGTATTATGAAATTAATTTGGTTAATAATTTATTTTATTCTAATAATGTCACAATGCACTCTCAAAATAAGAAGAAACAAATAAAAATTTCTTTTCGAGAATATACGTGTTATAAGTGCCAAATCCAAGAAATGGATTTCAATTGCATTTTACATGCTAGGAGATTGAGTCAGTAGTATGCGATTGATTCCTACATCAAAATAGAAACTCAGCATTTAGATTATTACAAAATAGAACAACAACAAGTAGATGTTCGAACTGAAACTTTACGAGGAATTGTAGACACCTTAGCCATAGATGGTGTGAATGATCTTGCTAAAATAGGCTATTGTATAGTTGTACCATTGTCTTTCATTGGTGGCCCAAGAGATATGATGAAAAGATATATAAATGCGATGGCTTTGGTGCAACAATTCAGGAAATCTAACTTTTTCAAACAATAACATGTAATCCTACTTGAAAAGAAACAAAAATGCATTTGTCACTGACAGACAATGTGCAAGATAGGCCTAATTTAGTTGCTTGTGTCTTTAAAGTGAAGCTTGAGGAATTAAAGATGAGGTTATTCAGAAAAAGATATTTGAAGATGTTGCAACATATGTGTATGTAGTTGAATATCAAAAAAGAGGATTACCGCATGCTCATTGGATTATTATTCATAAACAACATCATAAACTTCTATCTCCTGAATTATATGATCAAATTATCTCAGTGAAATTCTTGATGATGGTAATTCATTATTATATTCTTAAGTTGTCTCACACATGATTCATGGATCTTGTGATGCTATAAATCCAAAAAATGTATGCATGAGAGATGGTTCTTGCAAAAATAAATTTCCTAAAGATTTTGTTGATTATACAACACATGGAAGAGCTTTGTATCCAAATGATAGATGATGAAATGATGGAAAAAAAGTTTTTATCTGTAATAAATATTTAGATAATAGGTTTGTCGTCCCATATTCCCCATATTTGCTTGTTAAATTTGATTTTCACATTAATGTCAAGGCCTGTTTAGATTTTAAACTTGTGAAATATTTTATACAAGTACATATACAAAGGTCATGATCAAATTTATTATAATATAGTTGATGAATCTTTTGTCAATAAAGTGGATGAGATTAAAGAGTTTCAAAAGGCTGTCGATTTCACCAATAGAAGCATTTTGGCATATTTATTCTTTTGACCTAATAGAAATGTATCTACATGTTATTATATTACCCTTACATATACGTAATCAACAATATATTACTTTTGGTGGAAAGAGACCATTGAGTGAGTTAACGAGAAATTATTTTTTGGGCATGAATATATTAACTGAATTTTTTTTTAATGAATGCTAATAATGCTGATGCTAGATGACTTAATATTTTATATAGAGAATTTTCATAATTTTTTGTATGGGAACACAAAGATAGAAAATAAAAATTGTAGAAAAAACAAATAGTTGTAGGTAGAGTAGCTGTCGTTGACCCTACTGAAGGCAAACAGTACTTTCTGAAAATTCTTTTAATGAATATTAGAGGACCTACATCATACAAAGACTTACTTACTAGAGGCAATCAATTGTATAACTAATTTTTATTAGCTGCATTTCATATAGGATACTTGAAGTCATATTCATATACAAAACAATGTCTACATGAAGCATCTCATTTTCAAATGCCTTCAACTCTTAGGAAATTATTTACAATTTTGTTGGTGCATTGTTGTCCACCGCATCTAAAACAATTATTGATTAAATTTATAGTTGTGTTATCAAATGATTATACAAGAATAAAAGACTAACACAATTAAAAGTTGAGAAAAAAAATTTGAATTCTATTAATGAATTTCTCATGTGCATGGGCAGATCAATTCATGACTTCTTAGTTGGCTCTACATTTCCAAAGATTAACTAAAGAAAAATGTTTTTCTAGAGAGCTTAGTTATGAAAAAAACATTCCAATACCTACTGGTGATTTACTTGCAATACAAAAATTGAATCAAAGACAAAGTGAAGCTTTTAAAGTGATTGTATATAAAATAAATTTTTATGAATTTGGGTCATTTTCTATTGATGAACTTGGTGGAATAGGTAAAACATTTTTATATAGAGCATTGCTTGTATATATAAGATCAAGATGTCATATAGCTTTAGTTGTAGCAACATTTGGTGTGGCATCATCCTTTTTGCCTGGTGGTAGGGCTGCACACTCTAGATTCAAACATCCCATTGAGCCCCAACAAAAATGGGAGACTAAATAAGCAACCAATCAAGTATTGAAAAAATGATTCCTTTGTCAAAATTAATTACTTGAGATGAAGCGTCTATGGCAAATCAAAAAATTATTGAAACTTTTGATAGATTACTTAGAGATATTATAGATGAGCATGCTAAATTGTTGGTGGTAAAATCGCCATCTTTGGAGATGATAAATTTAAGCTTTGTTGCTTCAAATATTTGGCCACAATTAAAGAATCATTGTGGCCAAATATTTTTTGTTCACATCTTTTTTTGTTGAGAGTTGGTGATGAAGAAGAGTCGTTTATTTTTTTTTTTAAATATTATGGTGCCAAATGATTTTTTGTTTTTACCATTTATTGACTATGAAACATCTATACATGACTATAATAAAATGATTGCATGATAGAAATAAATAATACTCTCATTAATAAGTTGTCTGGAATATCTGAAGTATATATTAGCTTCAATAAAGTCATCAATTCTCAAGATCAAGGGCAATATGAAGATTTTTTTAGTACAATAACTACAAGTAGCTTACCTCCACATAATCTAATTCTTAAAAAAAAAATTGTCCTGTTATAGTGTTAAGGAATTTGAATCCAATAGAAGGTTTTTCAAATAGAACTCAATTAATTTGTCAAAAATTAGGTAAAAATTATATAGATGTTGAAATAGCTATAGGTGATCATAAAAGAAAATATGTATTCATCCCATGTATTCTATTAGAATGCACAGATAAAGAAAAATGTCCAATATCTTTTCGATGCTTTCAGTTTCCAACAAAACCATGTTTTTTTATTACCATCAATAAAGCCCAAGACCAAACATTAGATTGTGTTAGAATTTTTTTGCCACAACCCATATTTTCTTATGGACAATTATATGTTACTTTATTAAGGGCATGCAAGGCATATTTAGTTAAAATTCTCATTAAACTTGTTGATGAGGACATTAGCAATTAACAATACACCAAAAATATTGTATATAAAGAGAGATATAAATTAATGAGAAGTGTTCATCGTTTTTGCATTGTTTTGCATGAATATGTATAATTATTATAAAACTTTATTTTTTCATTGTGCTATTGTATTTCTTAGAAAGAATATATTATCTATTCATGATTACAATATATTAAGTTTTTAGCTTGTGTACTTACCTATCCTACTTAAATCAAACAGATATAAGTCGAGATGGCACAGCAACTACTACAAATTAAGGACATCACCCCTGATACAAGAAGTTGGAGTGTGAAATGTTAGTTGAATCTAAAACTTCCCTAAGGTAATCCTCGAATAGTTCATGAAGATACCAATGAATGAATTTGGTTGATGAATCTGTAAGTAGTGCTTTGTATTGTCATATAATGATAGTTTATCTATATGATGGCTTCAGAAATATTTTTTTATAAGAAAAATATCTAGATGGCTGAATTTCTTGTGCATGTGCAGGGTGCTAAAGTTCTTGTGACTATTTTTGATTTAGATATCAATCAATTTGAGAGGATTGTCACTGATTGACAACTTTATCTTCAAGTGCATGAGCCATAGTTGCTAATATGGATTTTGAGACATATCGGAATAAGTACTAATGGATATTGACATAAAGAACTATGGTCACCAAAGTACCTAATGATTTTATTCCAACTTCTTTCATGTCATCCAACTATGTTGAGTTATCATCATTAATTCTAGCTAATTACAAGAAGCCAGAGATTATGCTGAATTGTTTTGGTCTAACTGTTTTTGAATTAGGTACATTTAAATGATGGAATTATTTTTTTTTTTTCTAGATGTTTTGGCTACTGTCATTAAGAAATTTTATTGAAGAATTATTGAAGGGTCGCTAAATCTTACATAATTCATGAATTTGCAGTAATAAATAATGAGTAAGTTTTTATATTTAGACACACATATTGCTATTATAGTTTAATTGCAAGTAGATTCTTTCATATATATATATATATATATATAAAATTGGTTTTCTCTACATTATGTGGGTCTTTTCTTAATAATAGGAAAAAGCCATTAGTTCTTTCATTTTGGAGCAATATTGCACTGTCTGAAGGACAATCGACATGACATCAACAAATGCAATGCCCATAATACATGCTAAAAACTTGAATATTTCTTTGCGTTATAGTGAGAAAATGTTATTTTCATCTTAGTTATATATTTTTTAATAAATATATTACAATTTTAATCATTAAATATGTGTTGTAGATGTGCTTCTTCCTTTATAGGAAACTTTGTAATATATATTGACTGTAGGTGTGTCTCTTGCTTCAACATCTTCTACTACTATCACTATTGATCTAACTATACCTCAGGCACAAAAGTTGAAAGCATGGTAAAGTTTTTAACTTAAACGAATGAAAATTTAATATTGGTGTTCTCTGACTAACTAGATCTAACTTATTTTTTTATTCAATCTTTCTTAAATAGGTGTGCCAATAATTTAAAGTGCATTGGTGAAGCTTTGCTCGAAGTTGAACTTACAATTAAGAAGCAGCAAGCATTTCCACAATGACAACAAAATTTCATACAGTTGCTGATGTGGCACGTTTAGATATTGTAAGCATAACTATATAGTATTTATATAGTCTAAATCTAAATATGTATGACCTTGAGTTAATGATATTTTTATTTCTTGTTTTCTGTTTTCATGAACTTCATTAAAAATAACAAAATTATGTTATTTGGGTAGGTTGATAGGTTTCATTAAAAGTGAAAGTTCAAGCGTCTAATTAGAGCCACAAATTTTACTATATGGCTTGCAAGAAATGTAATTTTTCATATGCAGCGAAGTTCAATTAGTCAATTGAATGTCTAAAGTGTAATAAGCACACTCCTGCAAACCAAGGTAAAAAGACACAAGTTTTCTCCAATGAATTGGTTGTCTTGTTGTAGTCTTATGCTAATAGAATTTGATTGTCTTGTCTTAATTTAGGGAGATGGTCATTGTTAATATTATTAATGACAATGGTATACTTGAGGCAACTTTGTTTGGAGATGATGCTATTAAGGTACTCAAAATGAATGCAATAATAGCTATGGAGATATATTTAGCAATTAGTAATTCCTAACTCTTCAAATTTGTTTATCTTAATATAGAAGTCTAATACAAAATACTTGGTCAACAGGGTCAATTTCTGTCTGTGGAAGATATAAATAGGACAATTGAAAACATAACATTCATTGTGAAACTCAAAAAGTACTACAAATAATGGCATGATGGCTTGCATACACAATACACTATCATGAGTATGATGAGCATAAAGAGGATAAGGGCAGTTATGTTGCTGAGTAAGGAGATGATGCTTTTGCAAGCTTTCTTAATGTGCTAACTCCATCGAAGCCAATAATCTTGAAGCGGTGTTTGTTGAAGATAATTATCTTGTTCAAAATATATATAGTATTTAATTATATTGCTAATTAATAAGGTTATTGTTGTCAAGTAATATTATGTAGATGATGATTTAGATGATGATGAACCAACACCTAAAAGGAGCAAGATTTTCAAGTGTTGCATTAGAGTTTTTATGCATTTCATAATATTGTCAACTTTTGAAAACTGCATTGTTTCTAATTGGATTTCAAATATTTTCTGTAGCAGAAGATACTTCTGAGAAAAGTGAATCAAGTTCAATGCTTAGGTCTGATTGAACAAGAAGTTCATTTGTTTTGTATTTTGTCATCAATAATTAGAGTAGATCACAAACTACAATGTCCTTATAATGGAGCTCTATGCCTTCTTTGATTAAATCATGGTTTTGCATATTTTAGATTCCAGGAAAAAAATGTTGAGGTGGATGACGAGCCATGCATCCTATTAACTATTTTGATAAAATTGAAAACTTTAGTTCTGTGAAGCTCTATTTTAGCATGTCATCAAATTGTGTCGTTTGTCATCACATTAGAACTATTTATTGATAAGTTGTGTACCAATCTTAAAGTTGTTATATATTATATCAAATAGCAACTACTATTAGTAAACAATGGTTTGCTCTTAAAGTTGGCAATTGTAATGATGCATATTTTATATTGCAAGCACAATTATAGAAACTCAAGCAATCATAATTAAGATATTGCAATATAGGTGTTTATAAAACTCATAAACTATTAGTTTGAATGAAAAGTAATGCACTACTATCAATAAGTTGTTTACAATGCAATAATATTATTATACTATGGATAAATGAATTTAAATTTAAAATGTTATAATAAACAAGTAATCAATTCTCAATTGCAATAATTATAACTAAAAACTATAATAAAAAAATTAATCTGCATTACAATTTCCATATTTAATGTACTTTAAAAATTATACTTCCTTCTGCCTAGAAGACCTTAAACTTAGCCAAATTTTAATACTTATGATTCTTTGCAAGCAATCAAATTCCAAGATATGTTTAACTATGTTCACATAAAAAAAAAAAAAAGGAACTTAAATAATGTAATAAAAAATATTGAAGACCAAAACATATTTATAAATACAAAAACAATTTGATTTAATTAAAATCATAACTGTGTTCAGCTAATTTTTGTACAAAATTTATTGTTCTTCTTCAATGGAGTTGCAGGCACTTATATGAAAAACCTACCAATGAATCTAAGACAGTCATGGAAGACTAGATGAGTTGGTGAATTGCTTTATTATTTGATAGGAATTTGTGTATAACATAAAAAAAATTATTGTGGTCTACTAATTTTTTTCCTTTTAAGCCTAACCTTAAGAATTAAAGAGTTATTTGTTATCAAAATGATGGGCTCACTTCACATTTAGTGAATTGAGAACAAAAATAAAGTGATGAAAAAGCCCAATGTTCTATAATTTATTAGACTAATCTATTAAAACATTTCTTGCAGAAAATAAATTACTAAAACAGCCAATTTTGCCAAATTCATGAATTGTGACTAAATCCTAAACCTTGGCTTAATTACAAAAAAAAAAAATTACATTGTTTTGAAAATTACAAATACCCCTCTGAATTTAATCACTGTCCAATATTTTAGCCCAACCGTTAGGGTTTTACCAAACGGCCATTAAATTTTTTGGGTGAAATTCCAAAAATGCCCTTAGGCTAACTAATGGCATTTTTTACTTGATTTGACTTTTTTCAGTGAAAAAAAAATCCTTATGGGTGGTATTGTAAGATTTTTGAATTTTGAAATGATTTATTTTTTATTATTGTTTTGTTTAAGGACTTAATTGTAATAAAATAGAGTAAAAATCAGCCTAGTCGTTTATGGCAGTTTGTGCTCTTTCTTATATACATACATACATATTCCATTGAATTTTGTTTCTCAAAATAATATGGATTCTTCATGGAGCACACCATCTAGTAAATGGGGTACATTGAAATACAAAAACGATAAGTGCAGAAGGCAAAATTGTGGGACGAAGACATAAATAATGGTGTCCGAGACTAGGATAATCTGGGAAGGATTTTTTATTATTGTGGGGAGCATGGTTTCTCACATTGGTGTTTACCTACTGAAGAAGATTCAAATTGAGGCTATAGCGATGTTCTAAGAGGAGTTTATGAAAAATTTGAAGCCATTAGTTCATTGCAAAGACAACCTGCTAATCATGTAGGCTTGAAGAATGAAAATCTATTGTATAAGGTTGTTGTAATTAATATGTTACTTTTAAGCTTATTCTTGGTAGGCCAAATTGTCAAAATGTTGGTGAATTAGTGTGGAATTGTAATGTAAATTTGTTTCCAATTATTAATGAATTAAGTATGCATTTTCATTCCAATTGTAATGTTATGCATTGCACAATATCATGAAGTACAACCAACCATTCCAACCAAGAATTATACTTTCATTAATCACATAAAGTTAGCATACATAATTTGTTCACCTCACAATTCAAAACTTTAATAATCCAATCTCTCCAAAAACCATCCAACCACCATCGAAAACTCCACTTAATATTCTTCCCAAAAAATCAAATAGAGCAACAACCAATATCCATCCAAACATTATCTACATAATCTCCAAAAACTATCCCACAACCTTCCCAAATCCATCAATCCATCCATCCATCCATCAAAATAGTAGATAACAAAATCTAAGTCAAGGTAATTATATTAGTTCAAAAATAAGTTGCTTCACATTTGAGGGCATTCATACTTAAAGTCATTATTTGCAGGAGTGCTTGATTGCCCAGCATGTGCAATTAGAGGAGCCTATGAGGATGTAGAAGTTGTAGCTGGAGAAGTGTTGGAGGGTACAGAATGAGTAATCAGAGGAGTCTTGGAGGTGTTGTTACTTTGTCTGCTTCCCTCATTTGTTTTCTTCTTCTTTTGCATTGTAGGGGTGACACAAAGCAGCCTTTTTTAGCCTTCCCCTTTTCTTTGTAGCACAGGAGTTTGAGATGTTACTTTAGGCACCAAGTTAGCCGCAACTTCTTTAGCAACTTCAAGAATAAGGCTAATAGCTTGTTCACCAACTTCTGATGTAGCAATAGGTTCAGGCACATGTGTGTGTGCTTTGGTATGTTTTGATTTGAAAAGTCACACCATTACTCAATAATGATGCATGTATCTTCTAAGGGCAATTTTTTTTCAACACAATGACACATAACCCTAGATAGTTCATTTTTAACTCTCACTATCTTAAAACCCTCTTGAATAACAAAATATCCTAAAGTGTCCCTAAAAGCATTTATATTGATAAAGACCATTCTTTTTTGTAAAATAATTTTCTCATCGAGCTCACTAGAAAACTGTACAACATTTCTATTCAAAGCACATTTCATGAGATCCTCTACAAACTCCTCATCACTTGAACGATGAGTTTCACAGTGGTCATCTGAACTATAGCTAGAAAGCTCATCACTATCACTATTTTCTAATACTTAATTTATGGAATCATCTCCATCCTTACTATTTGGCATAAATAATGACTCAAAGCTACTCTTATCTCCAATTCTAGACCTATGCCTAATGTCCTCCTTATCTTGACCATCCTTACCATCATCCTCACTCTCACCTCCCTCATCCTCTTCTCCTTTATTACTGTTATTCTTAACTTCTTCACTCTCCACATTGTCATTCTTACCTCCCTCACCCTCCTCACTATTATTTTGATTTCCATCACCCTCCTTACCCTCAATCTTAGTCTCCCCTCTCTCCTAATTCTCTTAGCCTCATCAAGGCCATTATTAACACAATCAACAAAAATATTGATTTTTTTTGAATTCATATTCCTAGAAAACATATTTAATACATCTTGATCATCCAACACTGGCATCATATCATCATTTCCACTTACACTACAACTACTTGTCAAAGGGACCTTACCTATATGATGTGCATCCCTAACATCATCAAGGAGACTAAAGAAGTTGTATCGGTTTGGATCAACATTCTTGATTATCTTTTTCTTGTCCAGATCATAAATAACAAGTGTATACGTTGCCTTAGCCATACCTATTTCAAATAAATGAATAATGAATAATAAATGTATATACATACTAATAAAAGTTAAGTAACTAACTACTGCATAAACTTATAAATAATAGCTACTAATTTATTATGAATGAACACTTGTCAAATAGACTCAACTGACCCGTAACAAATTTAGATATCTAAAAAGAAGCCACTACTCATAAATTGATCTTTATATATAGAATAAAAATGTAGGTTGTTGAGGAGGGTTCTTCATACGAATTCCATCAAATGCAGCAACAAAGACATTTAACATATATATCATCAAAATACATCAAACACAGCAACATGAAGTTAGGTTTTTCAATTTTTGAACAAAATTGTGAATGTTTGAAAAAAAATGACTATATGAATGTTATAAACAATTAAAACATGTACCTGCACTATGATCATGCACTAAGACGATCAAAATCACAAAACCCATACACATAAAACTTTATTTGACATTACAGTACATGAAACTCTTTTCTACACCATGCCCGACAAAATTCACCATGAAAAGATGAAACAACAGAGATTTTTTACTATTTTTAGACAACCCATTACAAAATTGTTGGTTTCTTGGCTTTTTTGAACCAATTCACGTTGTATTTTCAATGCCTTGTGCCTAACACATGGTCAAGAGCATCGAAACCACAATTCCACCATGTTCTATGGTTGCAAATGGCCGAATTTTAAGTGGGAAACAATGGGTTTGTCGAGTGCAAAAGGAGGGTTTCCTCTTTTGTCTAAAAGAATGAATATGAAAAGCTTCAGTTTTGGTTTTTTCTTTGTTTGTTTTTCTTTTTCACTGCTTTAGGCGCCAGACACAATGGCTTTCTGGTCCACTAAAAATTTGCTCATTTTTCAATTTTTTTCTTTTTTTTTTTTATTTTTACTGTCTAGGCATTTTTATAATTTCACAATTTTCGTCTGCATTACATTTAGGTCGCAAAGTTAGGCGGGTATTTGTAATTTTCAAAACCACAGGGATTTTCTTGTAATTGCGCCAAACCTCCTTGGGTATGGATGATTGACCCTAAAAGATATTTAGGTGGCTCTTTTGATACTGGACTAACAATTGAAATTTATGAAAGCCTATATGTAAAATTAGAATTAATACAAAAAGCTTAAAAAAGATATATCATGTAAAAACTAAAACCTGAATTATAAATAGCCCAAATTGTATAATATTTTTTAAAAAAGTAAGTATAAATATGCAGAGAACAACCTTATTTCAAATATTCAAAAAGAAAAAAAAAAGGAAAGAAAGGACAGAAGTCTGAAAAGGAGAAGGAAGTTCGTCAGTCAGGGTTCTCTGGCTCTTTCTTTCGGCACTACAGTAGCGACACAGCTTTGGAAATCCAGTGACACTTTGAGTGTTAGTATTCTCCTTCTTATGTTGTTTCTATCGTATAACGTTTTTCTATCATTATTAACTATGATTATTTGAAATATTTATCTATAAATTTTGACATTATCTGCTAACAATCGGGTGAAGCAATTCCTTAAATATTTATTGTTATCTGCTTGGCGACATGAGCGTTGTGTTTATTTAGTTGCTCGCAAGTTTTCTGATTTAGAAAAACATATATTATTTTTTATTCTGATTCTTGTAAATATTCTAATGTAGATACTATATGAATGTAATAGCATCGCTTGAATAATGTTTAACACAAACAACTGTTTTAATTTCAAGATAGACCATTTTTTACAATGGATTACGTGGAGATATGCCTATTAATGTGGATTACAAATAAACTTACAAAGCAATTTTTAGATTATTATCACATTTTTTAATTCTACCTTTATCTATTTCTTATGTTTATGTAATTCTGTTTGTACTATAAATTTATATGCAGAAACAAAGACCCATAAATATTGATGAGGATGAAACAAGCAAATTACATTACTGTCTATATCCTATTCTTGTATTTCATTGCAAACACGACTTTCTCTCATATATTTAATTTCTAATATAGACCCGAGTGATAGTCCTGATGATTCTGACACAGACACAAGTGATGGCCTTGATATAATTCCAAGTAATTATATTTTAATTAGTAATTTTACCTATATTCAAAATTTAAATATTCTATCTTCCTATAAATTACATTTTTTTAGAATAATGAGTCCTTATTTATTTGTTTGTTCGTTTTTTTAAGGAATGAGTTTATATTTGATATGCTTAAAGAACTGGTTTTATGTGGCAGAGTCAAAATATGCTTTTAACTTTACATTTCTATGCTTCATAATAGCTATAAACCTTGACTCTTGTAAATAATCTATTTTAGGATTTGCCATTCAGTCTAACCATATCTCTATCAAATTACGTGGAGAACAACATTTACATGAGCTGCAGTAATAAGGTGTGGCGGACTTATGTGAAAAATGGCAGGATATTTGAGGGCAGGAATAAGTTTATTTGAGCACACAAAACGCAAGATAAGTACTTAATCCTCCTTCAATGTACAAGGCTCCATATTATTGATGCAAGGATTTTCAACAACAAAGGAAAAGAAATGCAATTCTCTTGGACTGATGATATCAGTAGAAGCCTCAATCAATTGATGGATAATGTGAAATATCGAGAGAAAGGTGATTACAACAAAACGTACATATTATACATATAAACTTTCCATTTTAAAGTTTGCAAAAAAATAATATTTTTGCAGTGTATTTTAATTGCTCAACAATGAAGATTCACAGCGCATTCAACCATAGGAAGGCTGTGGACTTCTATAGAATGCATTTCTATTGGGCAAACTACACTATTCAAAATTGGAGCAAAGTATGTATTACTCTTTGCTATATTCTATTGATTTTTTCATATGTGTTTTGAATTAACTTCATTACATAATAGATATTTATTAGGTACCAACTGGGCTGTAAAGAAAGTATTGGAATGAAAGAGATAGGATTTTGAAAGTATGCCTTTAGACATAAACAGTACAACATGTTTGCTGCTACCCTTTCTGATGATGACATTTGGAAAAAGAGAATAGAGATCATCTTTAATGAAGTTTGTAAGAAAACAGCAAAGAGAGTGCTATGGGCTAAAGTTGCTGCTCACACATATAATATGCATCTGTTTGCTCCTAGAGGCACTAAAATGGATCATAACTCTTCCCTAATTGCTACTTGGAATATGTCATTGGTCAGTGATTGACCTGTTTGTCTAATGTGTGCTATGCATCTTGCTCGTTTCCTGCTTCATCTTGGATGCTTGTGCTGTGGGTAGCCACATTATGTTATAAGTTATTTAAAAATTTACAAACACTAGAAGAACCTTTTTGTTATTATTCTTCTGGATATTTGCTATGTAAGCAACTTTTGCCTTTTGCCTTTTGTGCTGTTACTTATTGTGGCTACTTTTGATAAAACAATTGTAGATAGCCACAACTTCAAATGAAAATAGTTATCTACATATTTACAAATTAACAATCTGCCTATTTTGTTTAATTGCAATTACGTTTTCGATCCTTCGTTCTATCTACATAGAAGAATGCTTAGTGTTTTTTAACTTATTATTAGTATATATTTCATACTATAATTTTTACTGTGATATACCATTAATATTCAGTTTATGGATGTAATATAATCTTATATAAGTATACTAACATTTATGATAATAAAAAAAATAGAGAGATAACTCCACAGGCAAAGAGCACGGTGCACTTTTTTTCTAGCATATATATTTATGGTTATATGTATTATATCATAAATATATATATATGTATATAAATATTTAAATATTTTTAATATATATTGATGGCATAAAGGTATTTTCGTAATTTCATTGAGTAATGCTAATTTTATTGTTTTGATTTTTTTTTAGTGAAGGGTAGAACAGATATTTTACAAATCTTGTCAATTTTAACTGCTAAACGATAATGCCAAGAGGATTTGTTAGTAAGTTAGTCAAACCTCAAGGTGGTTTGAGTAATTAACCCTAAAAAAATTTTAAATATTCACTATAGAAAAATTGTTATAAGATTAATTTCGTAGCTATAGCTATAAATTTTCACAACAAATGTAATTTTTAAATAACAAGCAAAAATTATTAGATATCAATTCGTAGTTTTATTCATTTGAAGTGCTATAGGTTAGATATGCATTATCTATAGAAAAATTTATATATATATATATATATAAGAATAAGCACTAGTTGGAATTGGTTGTAGCGCAGTTTAACTATGATAGCATCTACTTTAAATTTGGTTAGGTCAATTCCATAGTTAAAGCTACAAAATTTTAGTATCAGCAATGTATTAATTTTAGCTAATGTCCTAATTTTTTGTAATAAAATCTAATCTGAAGCCAGTCTACTTAAAATTTGTCAGGCCATTGTTTTGTTGTTGGGTTGTTGTTCTATTATGAGTGAATCTAACTTGGAATTTAACCAATGTCTATAGAGTTAAGGTTAGAATTATTGAGATACGCTATCTCAAACTCTTAGAGTTTGAGTTAGTATGGTTGAAAGGTCGAACGAATGAGTTATATAACAAATGAATTAAAAGTGTACGTGTGTGATGCCATATATCTTTATTCAATAGTTAGAATGACAGGTTATACTTAAAGGTCGAATCCAACCCATTTAAAAGAGTAGGGACCATGAAATTTGGACCTTGAATCCACATTACTTTTTTAGTTGCACGGCTAAAGTGGACTGTTTCTTATTCCATATGTCAAATTGATTGTTGGTTACTAATTAATTATCGATTGATATTTTGATTAATATTGATGTATTTGATTTGCCGCCGATAAAAATAGGCTTGAATGTGAAATGAACGTGCGCACGTGATCGATTACAATTTTTGGCATAGTGGCACATAACTGGATTTTATTCTAACAAAAAAAAAAATTAAATAGGCGAACTTTTTAACAAATTAAAATGATAAGATAAATATTATTTTACTAGGCTACAACACAATTTATTATATATCTGCAATTGTAGTTCTTTTTGAAGACTCGCTAATAAATGTCCCCCATCACAATTCACAAAGCTACTTTCTTTCCATTTGACATTCTCTTTGATTTTTTGAAGAGCAATTTTGATAGGTGTTTATCATTTCTAAGTTGAAACTGTCGGGTTGGAACGACTTTGTTAAAATTTAAAACTCAATTGTCTGAGGTTTTTTTGGATTTGGAATTCCACCTGTCTCAGGATTTGGTAGGTTGGGCCATTAAATTTATTTTATGATTTTAAAATATCAAAAATGTATTTTTAAAAAATAGTATTAACTCAATTTTTTAAGTATGAGAAAACAATATTATTAACAAAGAAAGAGTTATTTACAAATTTTCATGTGCATGTTTTGCTTTTTGAAAAATTAAAGAACAAGACATTTTTATTACTTCTATGTATATATTGACAGCATAAATAATTAGTTATTAATGTTACATTGTTTTTTTTTTAATTTATTAGAATTAATACTATATAAAATTTTGTTTTATAAGTGGCAGGTCTTTAAGGAATATGCATACGCACATACATAATATATCTATGTTAACTATACATGACATAATTAATTACATACATAATATATAAAATTTATACAATGAATAGAATTCAAGTTGGTTCAAGTCAAGTAGAGTTGAATATGTGTTCGACAACTACATTCAAGACTCATTTTAAAGTTTGTGCCACTTGAGTTGTGTAGGACTCATTATTGTCTATACAATATACTATTTTTTTTTTTCAAGAATATTCCAATTTTATGTTTGAATTTTATTGTACTAAGAGAAAAACAAAGTATTGCTGACTGAAGTGGAAAAAAATATTTTTTTACAATTTTTCACACAAAATCACCAAAGATAGGCTAAATTGAAATAAAAAGAAAAGGGAAAACAAAAATAATTAATAATATGTGGCTAGCTGGATGATCAATAATGAATTTTGTGCCCATACAAGAATGTTTTTTACCCTTCAGGGCATGGAGGGTAATTAATAGGTATTGTTGAAACGTGTTTGCCTCATGTATTAGTTAATGATGTGAACATCACACACTAATTGGACATCTCACAATAATAAAAGAACATCGCAGGCAGCAAAATTCACATCTGTCTTTGTTTTCTATTCTCATGTAAATAAGAAGATGATATAAGGTGGTACAACTTTAAAAGAACAATTGAAGTGAGAAAATTTGATTGGTCCTGTGTCCATTAATTTTTTAAGGTATTTTTCTTAAAGTGCATGCTCAAGTTGATGGTTTTGTCGAGTTTAATATATCTTTAGCTTAAAATTGTTGTGTAATTGCCACAACATAACATTGATTCGAATTATTCTTTTTCACAAACTTATGGCATTTACTTTTTTTGATAATTTTAATATCACTAAAGTATCAAATCTTACCATCTGTTATTGTTCAATATATTCACAAGCATTGGAAAGAAATGATGAATTATAAAGCGAAAAAAACAATTCTCCGTATAGGGTATGGTCAATTTATAGATACTGTCTAATTAAATTGTAATTTCCAAATTACAAAAGTGGGCACCCTTAATGAGTATCATATGCACAATTACGTACTAAATTTTGCATCTTTAATTTCATTCCACTTTGTCATCATAATTATACAATTAATGTGTGTGTGTGTGATTTGTTAGCAATTTGCAAGAAAATTTTAAGGCATGAAAATAGGTGAAACTAATGGTGGGAGCAAAAAAGTTTAGTTTTGAAATGTAAAGCAGATATTTCAGCTCACACGGAGCGCAAGTTAAAGAAAACGAAGAGGGAAAATTTTTGAATTTTCCGTTAATTTAAATGTAAACTATGAGATTACCGACAAATGCCGGGTGATTATTGAGTCCAACTCTCCGCTCGTTCTTTCTTGTGAAATTTTTAAGTAAATCAAGTACAATGTACTCAATATCCTCTCAATCCAACAATGTACAATCCATTGAGTGTAGATTCACTGTGCACTCACCCCCTCTTTCTCTATCTATCTCTGACTCAAATCAGTTTGTCAGAATTTTTTATTGCAATTTGCCCTCGTGTTTTTGCTTGCATGCATGCATGGTATCTGCAGGTGAAACTTGAAAGATCAAGGTCCGCGTCCCTTTAATTCACATAGTTTGCAGCAATCTAAACTCTAATAAAAATAAAATATGGGGATGAGATGCTACATTGGGAATGATCGAGATAACCCAGAGGCACACTGCCACGGCAAAGGATTGTAAATTCTCATGTAACTAATTCAAATTTGGTTTTTCATGCATGATTAGTTTGCATGCTTTTGTATAATTTCCTTCCGCTTCACTGATATTTGTTATAGGGGAAAATTGCATTTTTTTTTCTTCACTAATTTTACCTATATTGAGATTTCATCCTACAAATTGTAAAATTGCAAATAGTTTTGTATCCATGAAAAAATTTATCAATTTTAGATTGATTTTTGCTGGAGCTCTAGAATTAGATAGAAAAGCTAATTTGGCACATTGAAGTGTATGGGTTTGCTTTTTGCCTTATTAATATGAAAATTTTTGCCTTGTTGGTCGGCCAATTCAACTCTTTCTGCCAATTTTTGGAATTCCAACAAAAATTGAGCTAAAACTGATAAATTTTTTAAACATACAAGATTAAAATTATAATTTTATAAATTATAGAATAAATTATGAAGTGGACAAAATTACGAGATGAAAAATGTAATTTTTTAACTTTGTTATAGTCACCTCCAAGTTAAAGAATTTTCATTCCAACCCACATGTAAGATTTTTATCTCATATGGGTCTTCCCTTATATTATATGCTGCCCTTCTCACTTCTTACTTATATGAAGTGAAATAAAAGTTCAAAAACTTCTTAAATGCTCCAAGTACAAATTGAATTATGTGTGTAAAACTCGCGCAAGGTGCTTACATTTACATTGTATTTGTATTTCAACATTATTATCATTATATATCTTTTAACTAATTGAAGAGCTAGAAAATTTTTGTTAAGAAAAACCTGAACTTGTTAATTTTGCTTTTAGGCTTCAATCCAACGCGCAAGCTCAATCCAAAAATTTGATTCAAATCAGAAAAAAATCCCA
The DNA here is from genome assembly GCA_014898725.1 of Jacaranda copaia. Classification (NCBI taxonomy): domain Eukaryota; kingdom Viridiplantae; phylum Streptophyta; class Magnoliopsida; order Lamiales; family Bignoniaceae; genus Jacaranda; species Jacaranda copaia. The sequence goes on from JACGDI010005519.1 coordinate 325,754, forward strand.
ACAATTTATGCGAATTAAGATTTTGAGTTATGGGACATATAAATATATATATATATATATATATATATTTTACCTGTCAACTTTAAATTGAATTATAAATGGGCCATGTTAGATTCTCTACAAAGTGATGAGGGCTATGAGAGATGAAGTTAAACTTAATTATGACTCATGCGCCACAATCTGCAAGTCCATCACAAAAATTACTATGATACTATCTATATATAAGTAGATCAAATGTAGTATCTTACGCAAGAAAGTTTTTATTAATTCTAATTTAGTCGAATATAGCTGATCTTTACTATCGAGCTCAGAAGAACAAAACATATTAAGTTGGAAAAAGAAAAATAATTATTGGAGATCTCCATGAAATAAATCAAAAGAATAATTTGATTATTGCAAATATAATTTCCTATTTTATCAACTTTCTCACAAGCATGGAATTTAACATAATTGCAAAATTGACTCAAATCTTATTTTAAATTAAAGTAATCAAATCTTATTTTAAATTAGAGTAATTAAATGTTCTTTCATTAAATGGTACCACGAACAAAGACACTATATATATATATATATATTAATTTTCACCATGACCAAACTAAGTCAACTTTGACTTTGTGAAAATAAATTCAAATCAAGTCTCCTCTTAGAATGTCATGAAAATTTTTAGGGAAAAAAAAAAAAACAAATGAAGTATATATAGCTCTCCAAAATGTATGAATTTCCCATTGTACTCTATCCATTTCTTTCACGGCTAACTCCCCTTTTGTAGTGAAATTCAAATTGTAACTAGTAAGAAAATATTCTTCCTTTTCCAAAGTCTACAGACCCTAGTAAATTAAATTCATCCAAGTCCTCCAAAGGTACAAGAAGTCCTGCAAGGAATAAATTCCTGGGCCTATGATATTTGTGACCTAACTCGCAGAACTTTTAAGGTGCAAATAATATTTTGTGTTACAAATATTCAGTAAAATTTTAGCATGCACTTCTCCAATAAAACAATGGAAGTCGCTTTCTGAATTCTATTACATTTTCATAATTAATCTATTACTTTTTGGTATGTACGCTGAATATTTGTTTGGTTTTTGTGCGAGTACTAATTAATATTTTCTGTTGGCTAATCTTTTGTCTGTTGCGCAATTTCACTGTCGGATGAGTTTTGTCTGGAACACAACCATCACCTAGAGAGCTTTGTCGGTGTTGTTGGTTGAGAATCTATGTCAAAAAAGAAATTCTCAGCTATATTATTTTGACTGCAGCTTCTCGTTTCACTTTCTTTGAATAAGAGACCATGTCAATTAGAAAAGGCCTTCATACATATGGTGTTTTACATAAACAACTAGAGTCATACCATTTAATTAATATATTGTAATTAAGGTAGTTTTAATAACTGAGATAATATGTATGGTCTCATCTTAATTTCATCATGCATGAGAACATCTTGTACAACAAAAAACTTTAATTTATTACAAAATTTCTCTCCAAGGAGATAACGTCACATTCTAATTAACCTCTTCCGTTTCCACCTAACACAACTCAAATCCAGCTGTAAAATTATCTAAACATTTAATTCTTCTCAAAATCAACTCACCTCAAATGCCTCCCTCTCTTTCTAACCTCCCCACCACCCCTCACCTCCCACAAACCCAGAGTCAAAGGGACTCAAATACCTCCCTCCCTGTCCAACTCTCCACCCACCCCACCTCCTCCCCCATGCATAAAAACAGATACATCTACATTTATTAATTACCTCAGCCGGCCGCAATAATTTTCATTGTAATAATCTGAGCACACTGATTCTGTCAACCAATGTTTTTTGAGTTTTCAATGCCAACCCC
>JACGDI010005519.1:331578-384215 GCA_014898725.1 Jacaranda copaia
TACTAGTCGACCAGTCTGACTTCACCTCTGGGCTATCAGCATAAGACCTTGGAATAGGCCCTCAGGTCGATACGGGTCGACCACGGGGCTTAGCGTATGTGGTCGATACTGGTCGACCAAGCTGACTTGCCTCTAGGTTTAGTGGGCTGAATCTTCTAAATCTGGGCCTGTGGGGCCTACTAGATTATACCGTTTCACATTGGGCCTCGTGGGCTGTCTCATTTGTAGAATGGCCTATTGGGCCTGTTGGGCTATCCCATATCACACATGTATTACCGTTGATTGCTAATCTATAGGATCTGATTCAAAAAGTTATATATTGAGATGTGCATTGGGCTGATCTTTTTCTTTTTTCTTTTTTCTTTTTTCTTTTTTCTTTTTCAAATCACTGAGGCCATTACATAAATATATATATATACATATATTATTTTATCATATAATATGTTAATTATCAATAATTATAATAATCAATACTCAACGACTGACAATAATTTATATTAAAAAAAAGTTATAATATGAAAGCAGACTAAAATCCAAATTTTGATGTTGATTTTCATTAGGTTGAAAAAAAAATAAATGAATAAGGTATTTTTTTTAGATTTTGTTCATGCATTGAGTGTTGTACTAGCTAGCCTCTTCATCTTGGTCATGGACTGCTTAAGTGTTTAAGTTAACTATAAATAATACATGACTCCCATATAATATAGGAGTCCTCTTAGTTACATAGGGTATTTGGGTAAACTTATAAGCTCCTCAAAATATTTTGTAAGATGTTTGAGAGTTTATAGGTTGATAAAAAATGTTTGGTAATTTTTTTTAAAAAAAAAATTATAAGATCCTAAAATAAAATATTAGAAGCTTATAAGTTCTTTTTAAAAAAAATAAGAAGATTTTAACTTATTTTTAAAATTTTAACAAACTCCTTTATTTTTAACTATTTTAATTATAAAATTGCTATTATTAATATCTTTTAAGCTCCAAGATCTTATTTTATCCAAACATTTCAACAGCTTACTTTAAAAATAAGATTTAATATCTTATAAGTTCCAAAAATATCTTATAACATGCAGAAGCTTATAAGATATTTAAAATAAATTTAGCCAAACACCCTCATAGTCGCTTTTAATTAATTAAAATAAAATTTTTTGATAGTAGTTTGAACTATCCTAAAAAAATAATATAATGTTGATTATGAATTAAGCAAATTAAATATTTAATTATTCATTTGAATATTGCATTAGATAGAGTGATAGAGGATGGAACCATGTGCTTATATATAAGTAAGGACTATTTCACTTAATAAAGTGGTCCATAAATGTCATTTTTCAAAGTACTATATTATTTTGGCTCATTAATTTTCACAAGTTAGGCAGAGGGTGTTTGTTGTAACTGTCATCTATTTCTTTGAAGAGAAGAAATGCAAACACACATTTCCAGAGTAGGGTCTGCAGCTCAAACCCCTTTCACGCTCATGTCACGTCGAGGTACTGCAGAAGAAAAAACAGCAAAATCCGATCCAATTTATCGTAATCGATTAGTAAGGAAAAGGATTTTGTTTCCACCAAGCTAAAACAATATGCCGATGTCTCTAGTAAACCAAAGTCATAGTTGAAATAGGATCCACACAAGGAAAAGCACTTGCCATTTGTTGGTTATTAGCGGCATCCCGAAAACGGGAAGGTTTGGCACCTCGATGTCGGCTCTTCGCCACCTGGGGCCGTAGTATGTTCCAAGGGTTGGGCTGTGCGCCCATTCGCAATTTCATAATTCAACTTTTCAATTTATAAGTGACTCATGGATACAAATCACGAGCGGGTGGGATTTTCGTATGATTTTCTTCATTTTTCCCCTAAAAAAGTTGAATTATGAAATTGTACTTGCTTCATTTAATAGCAACTCTAGAAAGTCTTCAATGGCAACTGATGTTACATCACTTGTCCACAATCTTTCAATTTTTAATTTAAAATAATAATATTATATCATTTTCATTGTAAAAAAATAAAATAATAAGTAATAATATAAAAATTATCACTACTAATATGTATTAAGTGATAATAACTTTTATTTTATCACGATATGACTCAATTGTGACAAAAGCTACTGCTTTAAACTGTTACCATTGATAATTAATAACACTCATATGGTGACAACCTAATGGCAATAAAAAATATCTCTATAACTTATGATAATAATTTGATATTGTCAATAGTTTGTCAGTATATCATTAATTATTAATAGTGACAATTTAAATATTATTCTTATCACTATTTAGATTATAAAAATCGTTAAGGTAACAAAACAAAATTTTGTGTAACTTAATATATATATATATATATATTAGTAACAATTATATATTGTCACTTGTTATTTTATTACTAATTCATCTTTTTTGTGATAGTGTTTTCATTAAAAAATTAAATGCCTGTTATGAAGACTGGTGGTATATATAATGCTTGTCGCACATATATATGTAAGAACCTATTTGCGCTCGGTACTTATCTCATCACAAATCAATAATTAATTCAATTAGGACAAGTACCCAATAATGTACCAAGTAAAGGGAAAATTACTATTAAAAATAGAATATCTTTTCTAAGAGTATTCGTGGAGGCATTGACAAATTTACCTTTACTCACGCAATTCTTACTCTTATTAATTTTTTTTATTTTGAAGGATTAACTAGTGCATTAGATTATTGCTAATCCATTTTGATCAGATTGAAAAAAAATTATTGATAGTTGCATTAGGTAAACCTGAGTCAATTATATGTACGATTATAAATATCAATTGTTGACAATTATAACACTCAATAATTAGCATATGAGAATAGTTTATAATCAACAAACAACTATTATGGAAGTAAACAAAAACCTCATCCTTTGATGGCATCTATACTCTAATGCCTCGCCTAGAAATTAGTTAGCTAGGTTAGGTCTTTTTATTCTTATATTTATATATATGCACATTAGGAATTCGTTAATTTTAAACTCTCCAATTTTATATTTTATGTATCATGAGATTAATATCATTAAATTAAAGGCCACTCGGCCGCTAAGTCAATATCTGAATACACAAAGATTCAAAAATCTTGGATTGTCTAGGAAATTCCTATATTACTTGGGCAAATCTATAGATGTGAGGAAGTTAATGCTTGAATGTCTTCTCTTTAAGTGTTTTTATTGAAAAACAAAAGACAAAAAACAAAAAAGAAGGCCTTTTCTATTTTAATTAAGCAAAAATAAATACGCAAAAACAATTTATTACTCCTTCCAACCACAACATGTGTTTTCATTTCTTGTATCTGCTGTGAAAAGTTTCCGAATCCTTGCTTCAACCATCAGTTCCGAGTTAATTTATTTCCCCTCGCAAGCCTTGCAAAGCAGAAGTATACGTCATGCGCAAAAAATAATGTATTTTGCATTGTGTAGAAAGTGCTATGATTTAAGTTTGAGAAGAAAACAAAAAGTAATAGTCAGAATATGATATTTGAGACTTTTCATAATATTTAATATTTTTCATTTAGTTTGAATTTATGGTTCTTTTTTAGGAAAATAATTAGGAACATCGTAATATATATGAAAACTGAATTTCTTAAAATAATTTCTTTACAATTTAATTAAATTAATGATGTGATACTATTAATCCTCCAACACTATTGTTAAACAATAATATAAAAATACAAAATTGTATCTGTTCAACTGCGATCCAAAATTTCGTAAGTGGTCAAATTATTTGCATTATTTTGAGACGGGAGTACTTGAGACATTAAATTCCATAACTTTCTATGGGCACCCCCTACGGTTTTTTTCTTTTTTTCTTTTTTCCGAGCAAATAATACCCATTTTGTTTATTACAAGCATTTGTAAGAAATTTCACAGATAAAATATATCCTTCAATAATTAGGTGATTGACGCATCTCTTTTTCAACTATTGTCATGATTTCATTTTCTTCACCCCCTAAAAAGTTGAATTATGAAACTGTACTTGCTTCATTTAGTAGTAACCCTATAAAGCTTCCAACGGAAACTGGTAGTGCATTACTTACAACTCCAATAATGATGTACACATGTGGGTTTTAAATTTTTAACATAAAATAATATTAACTCACTTTTACAGAAAAAAATTAAATGGTTTGGTAATATATTATGCTTATTGTACTGATGTTGTAAGAAATAACAATCAGTATATTTGTCGATGGTCGAGAGGTTGATCAAAGACGAGAGCTCGGGCGAGCATTTTATGGATTAGAAGGTCGAGTAAGGTTCGAGTGTATAAATTGTTAGATAGGAAGTTTTAGTATAAAGGTAGATATTTGATCTTATTAATTGATCCCCCTAACAATAAATAAGGGGGTATTTATAGTGGAGGGTCCAGATGGCTTGACATTATAAGGTTCATGTGTCCAGCTTTTTGAGCGTAGAGGTGGCCATCTTAAAGGGCTGAGATCTTTTAGGCATATGTGTCTAGGTTGTGTGGTTAGGTCGACCTATAGAAAAAGATGTGGATTCTCAAGTTGTTTTGGGGTTTTAGTTAATATTGGGGGCATTTTGGTCTTTTGATAATTCTTCATCATCATTTTTCCTCCAACTTCTTCATTCATGAATGTGGCACTCATAAATGATGAAGTTGATCTGAACCATTGATCCCAACAATCGCTTGTCTGGATCCGTTAGATCTTCTTTACGCATTTCGAGGCTGTAATCCTTATAAATAGGCGCTCCAAGTATCATTTCCTTCCTTCATTTCCTTGCTTTCACCTCATCTATTTAGATCGAATATTTCGACCTTTCCAAATAAGCGCCAACCAGCTATGAGTAGAAGTCGAACTCTCGACCTTCCTACCAAGAAAATTTTAGCTCCACAGCCAACACTAAGTCCGTAGCAAGTAGGTGTCAACCTTATGACCACTTTTTTATTTTTCATTGATTGCAATTTTGTGTCGTTATCTGTTAAATTATTGTTTCATTCGTAAATTGTGATAACTGCTAGAGATGGCCAATAATTCACCTTCCCTTTCTCTCTCTCTTTCCCCATTACTAAGGTCGGATAGGAATAATGATGACTCCTTATCGTCATCTTTGTTTTCTTTATCCTTAAGCTCCAACCAAGATGGTCATGATGCTAAGTTGCCTCGTCGCTTCTTCATAGATCCCGACGATGATAGCTACCCCCTTAATACTCCTAGTAAAGTTAGTGCTAAAGTTTTTGCCTCCCTTCGTAGTAAATTCTTTATTCCAGAGAGTTACAAGATCATAATGCCCCAAGCTTTCCACATTCCTATTCTAGAGGCTAGTCTAAAGTTCCCCATATCCAAACCTCTAGCCAACATCATTAAGACCATTAGGGTTTGCTTGACCTAATTAGTTCCAAACTCCATTCGTAATATTCTGGGCTTCATAATAATCATACACTATTTCGGCGTTAAGCCTTTCTTTATCAATTTTTGACATCTTTTTCATATCAACCCCTCGACTCACTCAAGAGATTGGGGCTTTTACTATGTAACTGCACGTCAAAGTTTTAAATTTTTGACCCACCTCCCGAGCTCCACTAGCTTTTGGGATCACAAGTGGGTTTACATCAAGGCTGCTCCTCATAGCCCATGGAACGTTCTTCTTGAGTGGCAAGACGATAAGCTGACCTTCTCTTTCAACAAAAAACCTTCTTGGGATGAGAGTTTCGTCAATGAACGCTTGACTGTGCAGTGGTTTGACTTTCAAACCCTCTTCAGTGAGAAGACCCTTAAACTCGCCGACCTCTCTCCCACCAGGCTCCAACCTAGGAGGATGATTGGTAAATGTATTTCTTTTTCTTTTTATTCTTCACACCTCCTAACCTCATTCTTACTTGTTTCTTTTTTGCAGAGATAATGGCCCTTAAAGCAATTACTGCAAATCTCGTGAAACAAAAAAAGGCAAATGCAGCCGTAGCTCGAAGACGTAAGAGGGAAAAAAGAACCTCCGTCACCATGCCAGATTAGGGTTTGGGACCCATCGACCTATTCGAGGATACAATCCTCACTTTAACCGGCACAGCTCCTTAGTACGGATCAAGCATAACTCCTTGAGACCCCACGCCTCTTCGAGCAAGTCCTTTAACCTCTGAGGAATTAGCAGGCACAAATTTGGCTACTGAGGTCCACATTAATGAAGTTTCAACCTTCAAGGTCGAACAAGGAGGGGCTCATGTAGATAAAAATAAAGGGAAGATCGGTGTCGACCCTTCATCACCCAGCTTAGGAAGTCAATTTACATAATTTGGGGGTCATACCATCTGAATAAAATATTATCGCACCAACGGGTCTTCTAGCCAATCAAATGCCGCTCAAACGACCACTATTTCTCCATTACCTATGCCTCATGTGAATACTAAGGCCCTAGAAGAAGCGCGCCAATTATCTCAAAGGCTAGAGATATTACGTCTAGCTACTCACCAAAATGCGGCCCTATCTTAACCTTCCATCAATACCTCAGTTGTGCTAACAAGTGATGTTAGAGATGGGTTTATAACCTTTATAATAGTTTGCAATGCGACCACGACCAGGCTATGTTGATGTCCACCCACTATTGCTTTGTGGAAGAGCACCTGGCGCATAATTTGATGTAGGTAAGTTTTAAACGCATCATAACTTTTCTCATTTTTATTATTTTATCTTACAATGTTCACAACCTTTATAGGCAGCTACTTTTGCTCACCAATTGGCTATGCAATGCACTTTTATCCAAGATTATTGTGTGGTCGCTGAAGTTCAAACGGATGATGTTTGCCAAGAGTTGGAAAAATTAAGTAAGGAGGTCATTGCTCATGACCACATCGCTGCTGAGAAAGATCAGAGGCTCAAAGATTTAGAGAAGGAGTTCGAGAAGTTAAAAAAGGATCTAGTGTCCTCCGAGAAGAAATATGCAAACCTTTCTTCTTAGTTGGATGCTGAGAGAGAGATCTAGTTCAAGGTAGGACAAAAGAGAGGTCACGAGGAGTTCCAATAATTGACCTCTTTTTGTGATTAGCTTTGCGATGCCCGACATGCTAAAGTTCAAGATTTCATGCAATCTTAGGTCTTCACATTAGCGATTGCTCAGAGGGCTAGCACTGAAGGATTTGACAACTTCTTCAAGTGCCAGTATCAACTCAAGAAATCAGGTAGTCTGGAAGATAATTTCGACCTCGACTTACTCAACCCTAGCAAGACTGAAGACCTCAAAGATTATCCTAAGGTACCTCTCCCCAATCTTTTGAAGCTCAAGAAATTAGGTAGTCTGGAAGATAATTTCGACCTTAACCTACTCAACCCTAGCCAGACTGAAGACCTCGAAGATTATCCCAAGGTACCTCTCCCCAATCTCTCGAAGGAAGAGTTTGGGTATATCTTTGAATAGTTGTCTAACCCCAAAGAGAAAGCACCTGGATCATCGAAACCTAGTCTTTGAGCCCTAGCCTCCACACTTTAATCTTTTAAGATACTTTAATTTTTGTTTATTTTATCTTCATTTAGTATTTTGCATCTTTAACCTAGTTACTTGATAGGGCATACATGTAAACGGTCCAATTGCTTTCATCTTTTTACATATTTTGTTTCTGCAATGACCCATCTGGGTAATGTTTGTTCTAGAGAGGTCATAATATTTGTAGCATCAAGATGAAATGCTAAATGAAGTTTATTTCTTTACTTGCTTCTTCCATTATTAATCGCTTAGTTTGCTTGATTTGCTTTCGCTTGTGGTCTATTTGACACCTTTTTCCAAGTGATCATAGATGATGGTCATCATGTATCACAACTTTAATTGCCCTGCACCTTAGGCTTTTCTCCTAGTCAGGGCCGAAATGTTATGTTCAATCGTACTTTTGTCATTTATTAGATTTTCAACCTTTTCCAAGTTGAACTTGACCTCCTGACCTTTTTCAAGTCTTTTTGTGTATTGCGCTTTTTTTAGGTTCTTTATCTTTAACCTTTTTTAGGTTGAGCCTAACCTTCCGACATTTTTCAAGTGTTAGTATATTGCACCTTTTTCAAGTTCTTTATCTTTAACCTTTTTCAGGTTCTTTATCTTTGATCTTTTTTAGGTTGAACTTGACCTTTTGACCTTTTTCATGTCTCTATATATTGCACCTTTTTCAGGTTCTCTATCTTTCAACCTTTTTCAGGTCTGTGCATTGCAACTTTTTTAAGTTCTCACTCTTCGATCTTTTTCAGGTCGAGCTAGACCTTCTGACCTTTTTTAAGTCCCAACATCTCGATAATTTTAATCCTACTAAAAAGTAAGAAACTAATAGCAGTGATATATACGTGTAGTGATTTTGCATGTACAATCATCTAGCAAATATAGCATTCTTCAAAATTATATACAACATACTATTCTCAGATATAGAACTTTCTTAAATTCTGTATTCCCCAATATCGTGGAAGCTCTTTTCCACCAAGCGACTATAACCTATATACTCCATTCTTTGTCACCTTCACTACCTTGAAAGGTCCCTTCGAGTTAGGATCTAGCTTGCCAACATGCCTGGATACTTCTACTTTCTTCAATGCTAAGTCTCCAACCTCCATTCTTTTTTCTCTTACCTTCTTATTGTAGCTCATCACCATTTGCCTTTTTTGTAGCATCATCCTCCCTACTTCTACATTTTTGGCTTCTTGTATAATATCTAGGTCAAAAGCTTGCTCGACAATATTGTCCTCTTCATTAAACTCCAACACCCTAAGAGTTTCTAGTCCGATCTCCGCAAGTATCACCACCTCTGTCCCATAGACCATACTAAATGGTGTTACTATTGTTAAACTCTGGGGGTCGTTTGGTAAGCCCAAAACACTCCAGGCAATTCATCTACCTATGTTTCTTTAGCACTATCCAACCTCTTTTGCAAGTTATCCAAAAAGGTTTTATTTATCTTTTCAGTTTGACCATTAGCCTGTGGTTGCCCTACTGATGTAAAATTCTATTGTATCTTCATCTCCTTAAAATAGTCTAAAATCTTCTTTCCTTGAAATTAGGCACCATTATCCAAAATGAGAATCTAAGGTATGCCAAAGTGACATACTATGTTCCTTCATGGAAAATTTATGACCTCCATTTTAGATATCTTGACAACAACCTCCGTTTCAACCTACTTACTGAAGTACTCTATTGCTACAATAACAAACCTTTTTTGACCTCTTGTAAGAGGAATGATCCAAAGATTTCTACCCCCCACTTGTCAAAAGGATAAGTGATCTTTATTGGCTTCAATTCCGTGCTAGGTTTGTGTATTAAATTAGCCCATAACTAGCACTCCCGGCATTTTCTAGCAAACTCGATGGCATCTCTAACCAAAGTAGACCAAAAGTACCCTTTCCTGGTGACCTTCTAAGCCAATGCTCGACCTCCTGAGTAGTTTCCACAACTGCCTTCATGTATCTCCCTCTAAACATATTCTACTTGATCTGCATCAAGGCACCTCAAAAGCAATCTGTTGTATGATTTTTTGTACAACTCTTCTTTCCACATCGTGAACAATGATGCTTGCCTTAGAATTCTCCTCACAACTACTAGATCTGTTAGGGATATCCCCCCTTTCAGATAGCATAAGATCTCCTTTTTCCACCTATCTTGCTCCGAGCTACCCAACTCCACAACCATAACTTCTTTCTCAGAAGTCTTCTGGTCGTAGATTGCTGACTCTCTTACTGTGATTATTGCTATCTTATTGGTCCTCAGACAACTGAACATGTTGGTGAACTTTGATAAAGAATCAAGCTGTTCGTTTCAGATCTTGATATCTGTACCATTTGCACCCTTTCTATTTGTCTAACCAAATCTCTTACCTTCTGTAGGTATTTATTCATGGTTTCCTCCTTCGCCTCATATGTCCTATTAAATTTGTTTGCTATGAGTTGAGAGTCCATACGTATAATGAGGTCCTTGATCTGCATCTGCTTTGTCATTCTTAAGGTAATAATAATAGCTTTGTATTCTGCTTCATTATTTTGTTACCTGAAATTGAACTTCAAAGCAAAATCCAGTTCGTCCCCTAACGAATTTTGAAACCATAGCCTAAAAACCTCCTTGTCGAGCCATTAACAACCTATCGATGTGCACCATCCACCGACCTATCATTAATGCACTGACCTCAAGAGATAGCTACTTGATTTCTTCCCCCATGTCCGTAAGGAAATCAGCTAATTCATGTACCTTCATGGCTGTTATGTTCTGAAATTCTATCAAGAACTCACTCAATTCCACAACCCATTTCACTAACCTACTAGATAAGTCTGGCTTGTACATTATCTCCCTCAAAAGTTGGTTAGTCAGAACCACTATATGATGAGCTTGGAAATAAGATCTTAATTTCCTAGCAGTCGTGACCAAAGCTAATGCAAACCTCTCAATCTGGTTGTTTCTTTTTTTTTCCCCTTGCAATACTTTGTTGATGTAATAGATAGTTTTATGGTGTTTACCAATGGCTTTCGACAATACCGAGCTAACAACCTCCTCGATCACAAATAGATACAAATATAATATTTCACTTGTGAGCTGCTTTTCTAAAAGAGGTAGGGAGCTGAGATACTTTTTCAGATCTCTAAATGCTCGCTCGCATTCCTTTGTCCATGTGAACTCCCTCAAATTTCTCAAAGTTTTAAAGAAAGGTAAGCCTCTCTCTACCAACCTTACTATGAATCTTCCTAATGCGACCATCCGACCTGTCAACTGTTGTACCTCCTTAACAATCTTAGGTGACGGCATTTTCAGAATGGCTTCTATGTTCTCTGGGTTTGTCTCTATTCCTCTCTCGATAACCATATATCCCAAAAATTTTCCACCTCTGACTCCAAATGTGAACTTAGCCGAATTCAATTTCAAATCATACTACCGCATAATACCAAAGGCCTCTTTTAAGTGGTCTATATGCTCCTCCTTGCATGTATTTTTAACCAACATGTCATCCACATAGACCTCTATCATATGACCTATTTGGTCTCTAAACATCTTATTCACCAATCTCTAGTACGTTGCTCCTATATTTTTCAACCCGAAAGGCATCACCCAATAATAGATACTATACTCTCAACCACAAAAACTATTTTGTCTATATCCTCGGGAGCCATACATATTTAGTGATAACCTTAGTATGCGTCTTTCATGCTTAATAAAGCACACCCCACCGTCGAATCAACTAGAGCATCTATTCGGAGTAAAGGATAAGAATCTTTGGGGCAGGCTTTGTTCAAGTCGGTGTAATCCATGCACATCCTCCACCTCCCACCTGTTTTAGGAACTACTACAGCATTGGATAACCATTTGGTATATTGCACCTCCACAATAAAATATGCCACCAATAACTTTATAACCTCATCCTCTATAACCCTATTCCTTTTGACCCCAAAATTGTGCGTCTTTTGCCAAACAAGTAGGGCATCGAGATCCACATTCAAATTATGAACTATGACCTCTAGATCTATTCCCCTAAAATTCATAGGTCCCCACGCAAAGACATCCATATTTTTTCTTAAGAATTCTATCATCAAAATTTTAGATTGGGGGTTCATGTGCGTACTTATTCTCATGGTTCAACTTGGGTCTCTTGGTCAAAGCTCTATTTGTTTGTGATCGAAGGGCTCTATTCTCCTTTTCTTACCATCTTTCTATTCAACACTCATAGGTACTCCAATTGTTGACCCTCTTCAACCCTTTGCTCTTTCCTTTTTTCAGCTTTAGCTTAAGCTTGGTTAATGAGATATTATAACAAACCCACACTGTCTTTTGATCACAACACACCTTCTTAATTCCTGCATTGGTCAAAAACTTCATTTTCAAGTAGTAGGTTGACACCACAGCCCAAAAGCGGTTAAAGCTAGGGCATCCTAGTACCACATTGTAAACAAATGGACAATCTACCACCATGTACTTTAGAAGGATTGTTTTCCCCTTTAGCTCTACTCCTAGAGAGATAAAGAGGTCGATAGTTTCCAAGGGCACGACTTCTACACCCCTGAATCCTATCAATGGAGTACTTATTGGTTTGATGGTCGTGACATCCAGGTCTATCTTCTTCAATGTGCTCATGAATATGATATCTACCAAGCTACATTATCCACCAAATCTTTTTGCACCGTAAAATTCAAAATATCTATTGTTATTACCATAGGATCATCATGGGGTTATATCACTCCTTTCAGGTCATTATGCTCGAAACTTATGGGCCCCATCTTTTTTTCTAAAGTGTAAACTGATGAACTCCTTTGCTCCACCCATGCATACCTTTTTCGTGCATTGTATGTATCTCCTCCCGTGGGTCCACCAACTATCATGTTTATCACTCCTTTTGTGGGAGATTATCTGTATCTATCTATTCACAACCTCCTTTTGCTTCATGGTGTCTCCTATGTTTGTATCTTTTATACGAGCTACACGATCGATTTCGAGATCAAACCCTGTGTTGCCACGACCCTCGGGTATCTGTATGTGATTGCTGCATAAATTTCTTCAAATACCCTTTTCTTATCAATCTTTCTATCTCATCCCTTAGATGTCAGCAATTCTCTATATTATGCCCTTGTCTCGATGAAAAGCAAAATATTATTTTAAATTCTTCTTACTAGGCATATCCCACTACTTAGCCAGCCATCTTATGGTGTCTAATAAGGCAATGACAAACATAGCTTCAGTTCTAGTGGTTTGCAAAGACATGTAATGATCGAACATAGTTTGAGGTGGGGACCTCCAATAGTCTTTTTCAGACTAAGGTATACCAATTTCCTCTTTCTTTTGCATCTTCGCTCCCATCACGACCTTCGACCATTCTTCGTCCTTCATGATGTTCATCTCCTCTTCATTTACATACCTCTCTGCTATCTCCATAAGAGTCTCAACATCATGAGATGGTTCCCTAGCCAAGGCCAACGCTAATGAGCCCCTTTTGAGGCCATAAATTAAGATACTAATCATCATGTCCACATTGTGGTCAGAAACCTCCAAGACCTTATATTGAATCAGCTTATAAATGCCCTTAAAGTTTCATCTTCCTTTTACCTTATGGTAAACAGGTACATGGCTAGTCTCTTGGACTTTTTTTTGCTAGCTAAGTAATATAAGAACTTCCTACGTAGCTAGTCATTTGTCACTATAGTTCCTGGTACCAATGACATGAACCACTATTGTGCTCTACCATATAGGGTAGTGATGAACACCCTGCAGTTAATAGCATTTGATAACCTATACAACTACATTACATGCTCAAATGCGGTTAAATGTTCCTATGGGTCAGAATTTCCTTCATACTTTGAGAGTTCTAGTATTTTGAATCCCACCGAAACTATCTCTCTCAAGATCTCCACACCAAAGAGAGAGCCTCTCTTTTGCAAAGTGGATCCCTAGTGCTCTCTCTTTTTGATCTCCTGCAATCTCTTACTCAGCTGCTCCATCTAGTCATTGATTTCTTGAACCTTGGTGGGAGCCTTGCTTCTAGAATACCTTTTGTCTGACCTTATCCCTCTATTTGCCTGCGTGCTTGTGGCTTCCTCATCTATATGTCTTAAGTAGCTTTCTTCCTCCCTAGAGCCTCCATCGTTTCTCAGCACCTCTGTTCCCTTATCTTGGGCAAGAGGTTCCTCACAAAACAACCTTCTTGAAAGGGGTTGTGGTGCCACAACAGAGCTTGCTAACCTTCTGTCACCACTCTATTAGATACTAATTCAATCAAAGCTTGCAACTCTAATCAGGTTATTCCTATCACCAGTTCTGATTAGGTTGTGGAAGGTGTTTGCTGCAATGAAAGCAAACGGTTCCAAATTCCTAGCGTCTTTATGTTCTTACTAGGTGTTGTTGCCATGACCTAAACTAACCCAGGGCTTAGAACAATCAATCCAGTTTCCCACAGATGGCGCCTACTAATGTTGCAAGAAATGAAAATAAGTATATTTGTTGATGGTCAAGAGGTCGACCAAAGATAAGAGCTCGGGCTAGTATTTTTTGGATTAAAAGGTCGAGTAAGGTTCGAGTGTATAGGTCGTTAGGTATGAAGTTTTAGTATAAAGGTGGATATTTGATCTTATTAATTGATCCCCCTTGCAATAAATGAGAAGGTACTTATGGTGGAAGATCCAGTTGGCTTGACACTATATGGTCTATGTGTCCAATTTTTCAAGCGTATAAGTGACCACCTTAAAGGGTTGAGATCCTCTGGGCATATAGGTCAAGGTCGGGTGGTTGGGTCAACCCATATAAAAAGATGTGAATCCTCAAATTGTTTTGGAATTTTGGCTAATATTAGGGGTATTTTGGTCTTTTGATAATTCTTCTTCATGTACGTTAGTAATAATCCAATTAGCTCTCTATTCTTATCTCATCGTACATCAATAAGTATTCAATTAGGCCGATCATATAATCAACAATAGCACAAGGATTGAAAATAATTTTACTATTAAAAATAAAGTGTCTTATCTAAAAATCCTAGTGGAAGTATGTATGGACAAATTTATTCTTGTGCTCCAATTCTATTCTTTTAATTAAAAATTTTGTGAAGGATTACCACATGTATTAGATTGCTAATCTGTTATGATCGGATTGAAAAAGTTATTCACAAATGTATTAAGTTGAACTAAAAGCTTTTTCTTTACAAAACTGAGTCGATTACATATATTATTATATCATAAATTATAATTATTAATAATTGTAATAATCAATAATTAACGATTAATAACAGTTTATAGTAAAAAGATAATTATTATAAAAGCAAACAAAAACCAAGACTTTAATGGGTTCCAAACCCATAACCTCATCGATGGTGCTATCTTTTTAAAAGATTAGTTAGGTTAAGTCCTTAATTAAACAAGACTCAAAACCAAACTTGAATTATTTAGGGAAGTTTCAAATATTAACATATAAAAACTGTATGATTTGTTAGATGTCCTTCGAATTTGAATTTCTTTTTTAAGTGTTCTTTATTTTTTTAACCAAAAAAAAAAGATCTTTTTATTTTTAAGTAAGTAGAAATAAGTAATATCTTGTACATGAGTAAGCCCTATCCTTAAAGAAAGTAAATGTAATGCCACCCACAAAAACCAAATCACATAGAAATTATTGTCCCTTAATTTCAAACACAATATTTGTTTTTATTTCTTTTTATCTGCTGTGAAAAGTTTCCTAACCCTTTTTTCAACCCATGATTTCCAAGTGACTCTTCTTACCCCCCATAAACCTTACAATGTAGAATTATATATCACAACAGATAATATATTTGTTTTATATATGATCATTCTCATTAATAGTGAAAAAATTCATTTCTCATTGGATCTGAAAAATAATTATTCAGAATAAGTGAAATTAAATAAGAATCAAAACTGAAAGGGGTATGTCAGGGCCCCATGTCTCGACTGGTTATAATATAATTTTCAAGGGGGGAAAACACAAAACAATTCTTTTTCAGTTAGAACAATAATAGGATGTTTGAGACTTCCTATAATATATTTAATATTTTATCATGAATTTGTGGTTCTTTTTATTAGAGAAGAATTAATATCTCAAAATAATTTTTGGTTCAAAATTTAATTAAGTTAATAATGTGATACTACGTACTAATTTTTTATCTCTATTTTTAAACAATGATATAAAAATACACAAAATCTATTTTTACAACTATCATCTAAAGTTTTATAATTTTTAAGATGGGAGTTTACTAAAATGATGCTCCACAAATTACTGCAAGCACTCCACTCGTAACTTCTTCTTTTTCTCCTCTATCAACAAGAATAACATTTGTTCATTAAAAGCATTTGTTAGGAATTTCAAAGACAACATATATACTTTTATAAGTGATTCGACATTTTTTTACTTTCTATCCCATTTTTCCTTTCTTGATAATTACTAGGCGACCCAATTAATTTCTGTCTTTTTGAATTTTCACATTTCTCTTTTAGTTATATAGTTTACTATTAAATCGCACAAACTATTACCTTGTCATCCACTTATTTATGTTAATTAATTCATTCTGATAGAGCAACAAATCATGATTACAAAAGATTAATGTGGAGTTGTTTTCAAGTTGGACAACTAGGGCTTCCGAACACAAATTATTAACAATTTTCAGAGTTCTATTAGAGATCAGTCTAATATTGAAAGTTTAATTCTCTCTTTACTTAGATTTAATTGACTTTATTAAGTTAAAATTTAACATTTTGTTACAAAAACATTCAAGATAGAACTTACAATTTCAATGCTTATATTGCTTGTACTATAACAACGAACAATAACGATTTATTTTATTTTATTTTATTTTTTGTATTATAGCAAAGAATGATGCCGGTTAATTGTCCTAGTTACGTTCTTGTACCACCTCATGCTAGCTAACAAATTAAGTTGTACTATTTAGGCTCTATTTTTGTCGAGCTGATATAATCTTTATAGTTTAGGTGACTCTAAGTTCTTAATTAAGAAGGGCTTGAAATCAGAGCTTAGGCTTAGTTGATTTAAGTCTAGCATAACTGGAAAGTGAGCTAAAGCCCAATAAAACATTGTTGAATCCAATGTGACTTATTTTAATTTTAAATAAAATATGGCCGAGTTTATGTAGGTTTCAAGAATCCAAATCTCGGAAGAGACTTGCATCTTCATTCAAAAGATATAAATAAGGTAATCTTTTATCCATGTACTCACATACTTCGACCATCATTTGAATTTGAACCTTAAATACAAAAGGATTTAGCCAATTGAAAAATGCATATTTGTTAGACTTTTTATCTATTTTGATATGACAAATTAAGTCCTCAAAGGTTAAATAATAAAAATGAACTGCAAAGGCCAATTGATTGAATGAATAAAATGGTCAAAGAGCCCCATTGACCAAGCCTACTAAGAAGGGCATCAAAACTTTAGTGCCCGGAGCACATTAAGAAAAAAGATTATAAATATTATGTCCCAAAGAGAAATTTAGCATGACAAATCGTTTGCAGAAACACTCAAGAATTGAGCACCCTCTGCACTACGGTTGAAGAACCACCAACCTAAGACGCAATCACCTCTGACATTAGAGCTCACCTTGAAAGTTCAATCAACACTAGAGAAGATTCCCGCACACAAGCATTACCTCATAGATGATTTAAGAGATGATGAAGATATTGTTGGAGAATGCCTCCATGCAAACTATGAGCAAACTGATTGCCTAGGTCATCGGAGAATGCCACTCTTAGGAGAGATCACAATCCTCTTGCTGGGTAGGGAAGCTTCATCATCCTCGAAGAGGCCAGAACAAAGAACTAACCTAGAGCAAGACACCACTCCCTTCTACCTTACCAAGAAGACATGTAATCATCCTTTTAAGCTAACTCATTACAGTGATTACCATTGCTACTAGAGTTCAAACTCACACAGTTGTGCCTCAGTATTTAGGAGGATTAGGAAGCTAATACCTCCCCTAAGTCGTTGCTCTTTGTAGATGCGACCCTACTCTTTCTAGTTGTCTTGACGAAGGCGCTGCCCTCATGAACAAAGATTACCAACTTGTTGGAATTTGATGGTATGACAAATCCCCAGAGCACTTGGACAATTTCCTCACAAAGGATAGAGCTTTTAAACCTAAGTGAAGTTGCCTATTGTAAGGTGTTTCGCATCGCACTCACTAAACAAAATGTGATGTAGTTCAACCAGATGCTAGGTGAATCCATTGCGGGTTAGGAACAATTGACACTGTGCTTTCTCCATAACGTTCCATCAACTACAGGTACCCAAAGATAGTTGTGTACATGTTCACTATCAAGTAGAAGGATAGAGAGTCCTTGAGGGACTACTTCAACCATTTGGTCTAGGTGATACATGAGATCCCTCATATCAACCAAGAGCACTTACCCCAGCATCATTCGGCAAAACCTACAAGGCCCAAAGTTCTAAGAGTCCATAGCTAGAAAACCCCCAGATGTACTAAGAGGATCTTCTTGTTCACACATAGAAATACATCAAGATGAGAAAGCTATAACCCTTCAACATGCCAACAAGTGCAAGGCTTGAGAGGAAGGAACTAACACTAGCAAAAAGTTGGATGACTGTTAGCATGGTCCCCCACAAACATCCTTCAAATGCATTCTCTGGAATATCTCAAGATCAGACATACTCTTGGTCGCTAAACAAGAGGAGACTTGGTCGAATGACGTATGAAAATTGCAAAGAAGCTGAAAAGGTAGAAATCCCTAATTTAACACAACTTTCACTATAGCATAGGGCATACTACTAAGGGATACCATAATTGAAAAGATGAGATTGAAAAGCTAATCCAGCTCAATTAGTTGAAAGAATATGTAATCTAATAGCTGAACAACCTTAACGCTTACCAGACCAAAGAGGAATAGAGACCTACCAAGGCTCACTCAGTGGGTGGTCAAAACCAAAAGAAAAGCTAGAGTAGTGTAAAACTGCACTCAAAAGAACATTTGATGAGAGAAATACCATTGTTAGCGACTTAATCCATGCAGTTGAAGTCGGAAATACCTCAATTCTCAATAAATATGTCCCTCAAGACGCCTTGCCATATCTTTTTTCTTTTTAAGTTGTTCTCTCTAATAAGCAATATTTTATTTCCATTAGCTTAGGCAAAAATTTACTTTCATCATGAATAAAAACTCGTCCAACTAAAAAGATATGATAACCATTTGCTCTTTACTCCGTCATTACAGCATTATAAAGTTCTTGTATACATTTACCTATTTTTTGTTGCGCAACAATTGCTCAAAAGAATAACCAATCATAGTAAGACCCAAGGAGGCATGCACTACTCACTCAGAATGCTTTATAAAAGATTATGTGGTATGATTAGGTCGAATAAGCCCTTCTAAAATAAATATTTAGTTGTATGTGAACCTTCAAGTATTATTTTCTTCAATATTTGCTCAATTACTCTTTTATCCACAAATGCAATATAGGAATTGAGTTCAGCAATATTGATATCTCCCAACATCCCAAAACTAGTTGTTACCCCACCAGTAGTAGGAGATGTAAGAATTCATACATAAAATAACTTTTTTATTTGATTGACTATTATATAAAGTAGATGATATTTTAGCCATTTGCATCAAGTTCAAACTTTCTTCTTGTATGCAATCCCATCCTCCCGAAGTGCACACTATAATAAGAGATAGAAATTGATTGGCAGAGTACTCAATCAAATTGGTGATTTTTTTCGCAACTACAGATTCCATACACTCCCTATTAATTATCCACACACTAATGAAAAACATATAGATTCTCAAGAAAAGAGAAGCCATGGTGGTCCCCTCCAGACTGCCTTGATCCCATAAATGAATCAAAAGTTGCAAAAACAAAATAAAAACATTAACAACTTCACATGAGTCTCCAAGGGGTTCCCTCCATGGAGAAATATCTCTATGGGAAACCCTAAGCATCTTCCTCTATGGAACGACATATTCTTAGGAGTCCCCAAGTGACTTCCTTCCCAAAGCAATATCTCTATGAAAGACCTTAAGCATCTCTCTTTAAGGGATGACATCTCCAGTACTGTAATCCCTCTCTCAGGACAGCACCTAAGTAGAGGCGCCACTCCGATCAATCTTATATGAAAACCTGTAACAAGAATACTAGGCCTAAAATTTTCTTCAACATCATAACAAATCAAGCAACAAAATTTACATCTTAATTGATACCATCATCAGCCACATTCATAACCAAAACTAATCTTCAAAGGTATACGGATATATATACAATCCAAAAAATATCCTTAACATTTCTAACAAATCACATTATCTCTAAAGATAATGTGCAACATACATAAGGCACATAAGCAAATATACATGGCTATTCTAGTACAAAATTTTACTTGTTGATCCGATCAGAAGTCCAAGCCTATCATTCAAACATGTTTGAGAAAATATAGAAGAAATGGAGGGTAAGTCCAAAGGACTTTGTGAGGGATATTCATAATACAAAGAATAAGGATCTGTCGGGAAAATGTCAACCCAACAAATTATCTATTAACAACAAGTAGAGAAATAGATCAAATACAGGTAATTAAATATCAATTTACAAGCAGATCAAGTTTAGACTATCAAGAATGATCGCAGGGATTAACAAATTCAAGGCTATCAAGAGGTGCTAGCTCAAGAGTTGTGACTATCAGCTTAAATGGCTGAGGATCGTCTCAACTGAACCTACACAAGAGGTATAGAGCATTTTAATCAATCACAGTCAGGAGAAAATACAGACAGCTCGTTTAACCTAGACAACAACCCAATCTAGATAAAAAACTTTACTACCCTTGATGCTCCATAAGCAAGGTTCAAACAATTAAACTACAATCAAAATATGGATCAAAATATGACAAACTCATCAAATTTACCCTATCATTAGTTTTGAGTTTATGGCTTATCCCATGCACACAATAGGGATTAATGTCCCATTACTTAACTAATTTACAGCTTATCCATACACATAATAGGGATTAACGTCCCGTTCCCTAATTAGGTCTCACAGGTTTACTGCTTATCCCATGCACACAACAAAGATTAAGATTTCTTTACTCCCATATAACAATCACACTGTAATAGATAACCAAACGAATAGATAACAGATAGTCAGATAACCAACAGATGAAAGAAAATACAGAACAGAACAGATGGATATACCAATAAGGCAATAAGTATGATACAGAACTCTACAGATACGAGACATACAGATATCAAAAATATAGATAACAGACAGAAGTTCTGGGCGCCAAAATAGATAGGAATCAAAATCAAACGCAATAGATAACCCTCACATGGGTGTACAAATCAGATAACATATAGATCTCAAACAAATTCGAATACGTATAGAGACAAGAAAACCCATATAGAGGCTCATCATAATTAACAGATAGAAAGAAAAGTGCCAGATTGGCATATTCTCACAGGGGTTTCCAACAAATATGAGTAAACTTATACAGGCAAATAACCTAGAGTAGGAGAAACCTCACCTCCGTAGTCTCAAAAACTACCATTACCATCAGCAACCTACTAGCCCTTGGGTTCCAATTCCACGTCACCTAATCCAAAAGAGTATATTTACAATTAAATCCACATTCAACCTTAGATCTTACTAATATACTTATCAATTTTCCAAAACCACTAATTATATTCTTAACACAACAGTTATAAAGCTTAGGTAGCGCTATCAATTCAAATCTGCTAACTAAGCTATTAATACATAAATAGTCATAAAATTTACCTCAATTATCAAAGAAGTATAACCCAGTTCCTATTTACATATCATCTTCATATCATCATCCCATAACATCAATAATAATCCAATTATCTCAATTAACCCACTTCTGTCACTCAAGTCTCAAATTCATAAAATTAGGGTTTTCTCTTATTACAATACTCGGTAATTTTCATAATTTCATAAAATAATACTATCCAATTTTACTAAACTCATACCAGCATATGCATACTCTGCATTTTAATTCCATACCATCTCAAATCATCCAATTATCATATCTCAAGCTCCAATTTCATAAATCATAGCTAAATAGCCTAATTATCTTAATTAATCCTAACGTTACATAATTCTCATCATTCTTATTAAATCCAAATTCGACATCTAGCATAACATGATCGAGTCCATTATGCTTACATATATATTCTGCATATCTCAATTCTTGATCCCAAATCATAATTTTAGTTTAATTAACTAGTGTATATATCATAAATAAGCCAAACAATTTACTCAAATTACATCAGAAATCAAATTATTCGATTAACTAGTATTTACCCAATATTTTGCCGGAGTGCCATCATCAGAAAATTTGCCGCCGCCACCAAGATGTTCCTTTTGAGCTCTTAAACCCAACCCAATTTTCAGTTTCACAGTTTGTAGCCATCGAAGTCGAGCCCAACAACCAAGAAAGCAAACTTCCACTATCAAGCTCCAACTGTTCCCTCCCATCGCCACCGTTATGCAAAACCCTCATGCAAAGCCACCACCATGTTTGTCTTACTCAGCTCTACCAATTCTAGCCTCAAAATAGGGTTGGTCACCAAAAAAATTCACAAACCCATCACCCATCCATGAAGTTACTCTCGGCCACCTTCTTGGTAGCTTGCTTGTGAAGCCTTCCAGCCGTGCCGGGTGGTGCTCTCGAGGAGCTGGAGTTATGGGGGAAAGGTTTTGGTTGGTTTGGTTGGTGAAATTGGTTGTTGAAAAGAGTTCACAGGGGGTTTAGTTGGTGGTTGGGGTAAAGGAGAAAGGAAGAAGAAAGATGAATAGTAAAGAATGGAGTTAAGCTCTACCATATTTTTAAATTGAACTTTTCAATTTCACAAATCAACCCCAAAGATTCCAATGAGCCTCAAATAAGCCCTTGTAGTTTTTCCAAAATTACGATTTAACCCCATTGGCCAAAATACTTACATTAAAACCCCAAAAACTTCTTAAAATACGTAATCAGGTTTTCTCAAATTGTAATCCAAAACCTAAAACTTTCAAAAATTTACAATCAAACCCTTTTGATTTATTTTCTAAAATTATCGAATTTCAAAGGTGTTACAAGTGGAGCCCATAAGCGACTCTATCCTTGGAGTAATATCTCTGGGGTTGATAGTGGCCAAAATATCAAACATGATTGTAACACTCAATATCAAAGATAAAAACCTCCTGAACGAGGTTCACATTCAACCATCAACATTTAACACTGGTGTTGGGACCTCTTGAATGAAACTTGTAGCAAAATGCTATCACAACACTTAATGCTTGTGATATGATCTCTTCAACGAAGCTTGAATTTGCATTCACGCACCACATCGTACAATTTTGATGAAACCTCTTTGGAGGGCTCATGACAAAGCTTGATAAGAAAAGGATCAACACCCCACTCATGTCGTGTGTTAATCAAATATCAATGAAAGTCATGCGTTTAACTAGGTATATAAACATTAATGAATAAAAGAAAGACTTTCTTAAAAAAGGGAGAGCAAATATTCATAACATCAATGAGCACAAAGAAGCATTTAGCCAACACTTGGCCTTATTAAGAGAAAATGAAATTTAGAATGAGCCATCAAACTATTTACACAAATTCAAACATGCAAACTAGTCCTGAACAAAGGAATTCTCCAAATTTTCTGACAAGATGCAAAGTCACACTAAACGTTCTAAGTAACTCCCAAAGCACAAAGCTTAATCTAAATTAATTTTTCTAAGTTACCCAAAGATTGAACTGCATGCATCACTAATCAACACTTGAATGATCACATCTACTAGAAAAACAAACATAAAAGATATTTTTTATGAAGTACTGAGCACCCCAACATCACAAAGATTGAGCACCTGGTGGGTGCTCAACATTCCAAAGATTAAGTTGTTCGAGGATCGAGAACCCAAACACTTATCTAGATAAACGACCACTACAAAAGGTTAAAAACAAAAGAACATAATAATGTGTAAACGATATTGCAAAAGTAAAGAATCTTGAAAATTAGATTTTTCAAATAACTTAGTGCAAACAAGAGCATAACAATACTCAAATCCCCATAACAAAGACATGAAGTCTAACAATATTAGTGTATACAAAATTACCTTGTATTTGAACAATATTTAACTATCTAATGAAAAATAAAAGGGAATTGTGAAAACTACAACTACTATAAGACTCCTCAAAGAAAGACACTCATGATAGTGATATCATAAGTGTGCTTAGTGGGAAAACCCTCAATACGTGAAATGACCTCTTCATTACAAGACCTTTAAAGGTCAAGCAAAGTGATGTGATAAAGTATTACATCTCAAAGGATTCCTATAGAAAGCATACACAAGAGACCTTAAGGGGCTTCCAGAAAACTCATCTTTGAAGAAGTTCTTAAACAACTCTTAGAGTATGAAGCTCTATAAAATACGCTAAGTAATTTGAAAAGTAGGACACATGTATAAAAAATGGCTAAGCCCCAACGTATTTTGCAAACTCTGACTTACCAAAGGGAATAACTTGAAGTCTCATTAAGTTCTAACTTCTCTAAAAGGAATGCAAAAAATAGAACTGCTAACACCAAATAAGAGCTTGTGAACTCATAAAATGTAACAACATCAAGAGAAGGACAACCACTGCAATTCAAATAAAGTTAACCTTACTACGACAACCCATCTAAGATATACTTGCCTTGTAGATGCCCAAAGAAAAAGATAACAAGTTATCTTGAAAACGTTTTAACCATGAAGACAACCTCAAAGAGATGTCTAAGTACTTTGGATAACACAAAATTCCACCGTCAACCCTAAAAGATCTTCAAGATGAAAAGCTATCTAAAAAAATTTAAAGGATGTTTGGCTAAACCTATTTAAAAGGTTTTATAATCATTTACATCTTATAAGATGTTTTTGAAATTTATAAAATGCTAGATTTATTTCTAAAAATAAGTTCTTAAAGTGTTTAGATAGAATAAGATCTTGAAACTTATAAAATGTTAGTAAAGATAATATTATAATAAATACTAATATGGGTGAACTTAGCGAGCCAAATATTCTAGGCCCAATACTCTGGATGAGGCCTACTCTTAATATTTAAATTGAGACTTATTGGATTCTTGACCTCATGCAAAATTAGTCGACCCAAGTCTAAAATAGTCGATGTGAGTGAAACCCACAATCGAACACGTCCAACCTTAGTCAACCATAATGCCGACCAGGGCATTTTTTGATCACGTACGCATTAATTATGCCACCTACCATATTAAATGAAGTCAATCTACCATCCTGTTCACATTAAAGACCCATCGGCTTATGACCTCCACATTAATTATGGAAGAGGCACTCCTTATTTTTAGGCGGTCAAAGGTATAATGGCTAGCCAACCCTAAAAAGACCTCTAAATTCCTTATATGGAGAAGAAGAACCTTATTTCGTGTTAGTTTAGTATATAATTTTTTCTACTTAGTAGTTGCTTTGGCTTGAAATTTTTATTTGGTAATAGTTAGTTTGTGTATACCTGGGAAACCAATAATTAAACTAACTGGGAAATGGAAGTCAACTAGAATGACTCTGATTTTGATGCATAGAGAATCAGTAAGACAATATACCTAGCCTATCTGATCAATAAATCTAAGGATACGATTAAGACTGATGAAGCCCTTGTAGTCACGAATTTCCTAATGTACTTCATGAAGAATTAACTTCTCTACCCCTAATCATGAAGTCGAATTTGCCATTGAGGTTCTTTTAGGAGTGACTCTAGTATTTAAAACACCATACATGATGGCATAAGCTAAACTTAAGAAACTTAGGGTATAATTGCAAAAGTTAACTAAACACGGATTTATTTGGCCAAGTTTATCTCCTTAGGAACTTTAATGCTTTTTTTGTAAAGATGAAGTATGGAACTTTGAGAATGTGTATAAACTACTAAATCTTGAATAATATTATGATTAAGAATAAATACTCCTTGCCAAAATAAAGGAACTTTGATCAATTACAACAATCTTGGGTCTATTTCAAAATAGATCTTAGACAAAGGTACTACCAACTAAAGATTAGAGAGAAGGATGTGTCTAAGATGAGATTGAACACTCAATATGGTTATGTTAAGTTCATGGTAACACCATTTGGGTTGACTAATGCATATGGAGCATTTATGAATTTAGTACACTATATGTTTAAGCCATATCTAGACCCAATTGTGGTTGTTTTTGTTGATGATATTTTGGTCTATTCAAAGAGTGAGAAGGAAGGCGAAAAACACTTGAGGATGGTATTACAAACATGTCAAGAGCACAAACTTTATGCTAAAGTTTAATAAGTACAAGTTTTAGCTTGATAAGGTAGCCTTTTGGATCATGTCATTTCTAAAGATGAGATCATGATTGATCCATCAAAAATTAAAGAAATACTAGAATGGAAAAGACCAAAAAAGGTGATTGAGATGAAAAATTTCTTACAATTGATAGGTTACCATAGATGGTTGAGCTAGATTTCTCAAAAATAGTAGCTCAATTGTTCGGACTAACACCAAAGGAGATGTCATTTAAGAGCACTAAGAAATATGAGGTTAGTCTTCAAGAGCTTAAGAAAAGATTTACATCAATACTAATATCGGCACTACAAGATGGTATTGAGAATGTTTTTGGTATACACTGATGCATTGAAAGAAGGCTTAGGATATATGCTTATACAAAATGGTAAGGTAATAGCCTATACCTCAAGACAATTAGAACTATAGTAGCAAATCCGTCCAACTCGTGATTTAGAGTTAAGTAGATGATAAAAGAAGATTTTTGGAATTCAGTGTTGCGAATATGGTACCATTGAAGGTGTCACTCAGGAAGAAGTTTGTAAGGATTGACAAAGAAAGAAAGTTGAGCCTTTGGTATGTAGACTTTTGAAATAGTGGAGAGAATTGGAGTAGTAGCGTTTTGAATTTTTTCTACCATCAAATCCTATAATGATGCATAATGTACTTCACGTGTCTTAGCTAAAGAAATATCGCCTAAAGCCTCACATATTATTAAGTATGAGGATTTGACATACAAGGAGAAACCAATCCAAATCCTAAATCAAAAAATATAAAAACTACACACTAAAGTAATCTCACAAGTAAAGTTCTCTAAGGAACCATAATATAGATTAGATGACGTGGGAAAGCTGGGAAGAAATGTGAAAGTATCATCCAAAACTTTTCCCTCACTTAGGTTAGAATTTGGAGACCAAATTCCTTTAAGGGGGATGGAATGTAATACCCCATAATTTTATTTCGTATTTAATCGATACTTTATTTAATATTTCAATTAAAGTTATAGTAAGGCATGAAGTATCATTTCATTAAAATATATATATACACATAACATTAAATTATCTCATGGCTAAATAATGATAACTGTTATTTAGTTTCAAATATATGCATATATTTGTAGATATCTTAATTTTGGGGGAGAGTAAGTTGTAATTTTACTTGAATTAAAATGTCACTAATTGAGACCATAGGAATTAATGATAAAGATACTAAACTTATACAAGAGTTATCCTACTCCTAGAAGGAAAACATTAATAAGAGTCCCTCTCATATCAAACACTCCCTTTATATATATTTTTCCCATGGATCAGAACCCCTAATTACATTTAATAGTAAACAAAAGAGGAAAAGGGCGGAGAAGAAAATGGGACAGCAGCTGTGGAACAGGGGAAAGGAAAAGGAGATGGCATTTGCCAGAAGTGCATTAGAATTGCACATTGTGATTAATGAGTTAGTAGACTTCATATTTTGATAATTGTGAAATTCAATAGTTGATACTGTTAGGTTTTTATTTTTTTCAAAAATAGACATTTGTGATAGCTTTAATGCTTATTTTCAATAGAGTTAACCAAAATAATCAACTAGACAATTCTAGATGTGTGTCTTAGGTTTTTAATGCATCCTAAATCACTACAATCCGATTTATATAGAGAAAGTTATGATCAAAATATTAAGATATGTCAATTTTGGAAATATAGGATTTTGATTTTTCAAAAATAGATAATTTTGACTCTTTACTACTTCATCTTGATAGAACTAAGTAATGGGATAAACATAATATTTTAAATCTATCTCTTAGGTATTTGTGGCCATCTTAATCATTTCAATATGATATATGGGGAGAAAGTTATGGCTAAAATACTATGGTATGGCAATATAGAAAATACAAGATTTCAATTTTCCTAGAATAGAATATCGTGACATCTTTTGCTACTTGATTTATATTAAATTTGGTAATAAGGTCAACATAAGAACCGAATATATGTATCTTATGTTTGTACAAATATTTGAATCACTTCAATATGATGCATCGGGAGAACGTTATGGCTAAAATACTATGGTGTGGCAATATAGAAAATGCAGAACTTCGATTTTCCCAGAACAAAATATTGTGGCACCTTTTGCTACTCAATTCCAATTTAATTGGGCAATAAGGTCAACATATTAATTATACATCTATATCTTAGGTTTTTATTTGACTTTGAATCACCTTCATCCGAGGCTTATAGTAAAATATATAGCTTAGATACAATCAAGTGTCACATCAAAAAATTTCCTAAAAATTGAAAATATGCTTTTGCATCATTGCTGCCTTTTGAACTCAATTTATCTCTCTCATATTAGCCAATTTAGACTACATCATCTACATAATAGTTTTAGTACTCTTTCTTAAATTTTTAATGCAATAAGAATCAAGCTAATTAGATATCTAGAAAGAAAGCTATGAGCAAATCAACAAAGTACGTACGAAAGGACAAATTCTTGATAAGTTTTGTGAGTATGTATGTACTAAACTAGTGACATACTGAAACTTTTTTGTATTGGTTTTAGAGTGTTATTAATCATTGTATTGATTTCTTTGATGAATTTGAGGTTAGAGTTCATAGATCAAATCAAAATGCTAACTAAATTTAACACTACTCTTTTGTCAACAGGCCTTTTGGGACCCTTGATCCTATTGATAAGTATTGATCATTGTATAATAGCATATATCCTTTTGTCTGCTAACCCTAATTAGGTGGAGAGAGGACCAATTATATATATTATAAAGTAACTTTAAATTTGGTAAGTTCATCACATACCAGAATCAATAGCTTAGATTTATTCCACTATTAAATAGGAAAACCTTAACCAAATAGGAAACTTAATCAATCATTAAACATTAGAATATATGGTCAACTCTCGGACCACAATTCTAACATTCTCCCACTTGGTCCGATAGTTTGTAACATTAATAGTGTAAACATTTAGCGCGCTTGAATAAATCTCATAATGCCATTCTTTTCATCATAATTGACTTTAACATAATAAATCACACAGTGAGTTATGGCAATCATACACTTTTAGCATACTCCCTTTCATACACTACCACACTAGCAATTCATCATATTAGGTAATATGCTATATATATATATATATAATAACATAATGCCCCCATAATTGTCTTAAAGATATTAATTTCTTATTCAAACATTGAGAGTATACAAATCTAAGGAACAAGAACAATATATGAAAACCAAAAACATATCATTACTGAGCTCAAGAGTGTGCTATCATCATCATAAACAATCGTTAATACAACCAAGACCCATTCTATGTACATATTCTTTATATGTCTTTGGTTGTAGGCCTTTAGTTAACAATCAATAACCATGAGATCCATCCTAATATGTTCAATCACACTCTATGTTTCTAAACCTACTCCTTAACAGCAAAATACTTTAATTCCATATGCTTAGCACCTCTAGAATATTTGTTGTTCTTGGAAAAGAAAACTGCTGCAGAATTATTATAGTAAATTTTCAGTGACTTGGTAATGGTGTCAACAACCCCAAGTCCTGAAATAAAGTTCTGCAACCATAATGCATGAATTGTGGCTTCATAACATGCTACAAACTCAGCTTCCATAGTAGATGTAGTAATGACAAACTATTTGGCACTTTTCCATGAAATTGCTCCTTCTATTAACAAGAATAAATAGCCAAATGTTAACTTTCTACTATCAAAGCATCCAGCAAAATCTGAATCCAAATATACAATCACTTCTAACCGATCAAATCTCCTAAATGTGAGCATAGAGTCCTTAATTCCTTGAAAGTATCTTATTACTTTCTTTGCAACTTTCCCTCCATATTAGGATTGTTTTGATATAGGCTAAGCATTCCAACTGTGAAGCTAATATAAGGTATGATACATGTTACATCAAACTACCCATAGCAAAGGCATATGGAATAGATTCCATTTCCTTACATTTCACATCATTCTTTGGACATTACATGAGACTTAACTTATCCCTTTTTTGTACTAGGACAACACTTGTTAAACATTTGTTCATATTAAATTTCTCAAGAATTTTCTCAATATGAACTTTTCGAGATAGTCCTAACAATCTTTGTGATTTCTTTCTGAATATTGAAATTCCAATCACATAAGATACCTTTCCTGCATCTTTCATTTCAAAATTCTTAGAGAGAAAGTCTTTAATCTCGTGCAAAATACCAAAATCATTAGAAACAAGCAGAATATCATCAACATATAGATCTAGAAATATAAACTTACTCCAACTAATCTTTCAATATATGCACCGATCAACAATGTTTTCTTAAAAACTGAAAGATGTAATGGTATCATTAAACTTAAGATACCATTGCTTGAAAGCTTGTTTAAGTTCATATATTGATTTCTGAAGTTTACACATAATATGATCTTTTCCTTCCATGGAAAAACCTTCAGGTTGATCCATATAGACTTCCTCCTCAAGTTCCTCATTAAGAAAAGCTATTTTCACATCATTTGATATAGCTTTAAATCATACTGAGCTACCAAAGGCATAATGATTCTTAGTGAATCTTTCTTTGAAACAGGTTATAAGGTCTTTTTATAATCAATGGCATCCTTCTGAGTATAACCTTTGGCAACAAGTTTAGCTTTATATCATTTAACATTGCCATTTGAGTTGCATTTAGTCTTAAAAACCCACTTACACCTAACTTGCTTGGAACCTGCTAGCAATTCGATAAGTTTTTGGACATTATTTTCAGCCATTCATTTTAACTCATCTTCCATAACATTAATCAATTTATCAAACTTATCACTATTAATAACTTGTGAAAATGAATTAAGATCTTTATCAATGTTGCAATCAAAATCAAACTCTTCCAAATAAACCACATAGTCACCAAAATAGCTAACCGTCTTACCCTTACAGGTTATTTATAGCTATTCCGCGTGGTTCATTTCTATCAACTAATGGTAAGGTTCTTTGTGGGGTACTTCTTCATTCAAATATTGTTCATCATTATTTTGTTCTTGCATTTCTAGAACAATATTTGAAACAACTGTAGATGTGGGAACATTTATAGGTAATGGAATATTAGCCTTTATCTCATTGATATCCACAGTTTGTTTGTTAGCTATCTCACTAACTTCACCATTCTCAATGAATTTGGCATTGCCCATCTCAATAATTTTGAAACTATGTTTTGGATAATAAAACCTATACCCTTTGGATTTCTCTGGGTAACCAATAAAGTAACAAC
This sequence comes from Jacaranda copaia, assembly GCA_014898725.1. Lineage (NCBI taxonomy): Eukaryota > Viridiplantae > Streptophyta > Magnoliopsida > Lamiales > Bignoniaceae > Jacaranda > Jacaranda copaia. The sequence continues at coordinate 362,565 of JACGDI010005519.1, forward strand.
TAACAATTCAAGAATTAAATTTCTTTTCATATGGATTGTACTCATACTTCCGCTGGACAACCCTAAACATGCAGGTATCTTAAACTAGATTTTCTTCTAGTTCATAACTCAAAAGAAGTTTTAGGAACTGCCTTACTAGGAATCATATTTAGCAAATACACTACAGTTTTAAGTGCATACATCCACACGGATTTGGGTAAAGAGGAGTTACTTATCATACTCCTAACTATATCCATTACTATACTAGTTTGCATTTTTGCCATATCATTTTGTTGAGGTGTGCCTAGCATAGTATATTGTGCACATATGCCATGTTTTTCGAGGAACTTTGCAAATGGATCTAGATTTTGTCCAAATTCATTATACCTTCCATAATATTCACCACCTCTATCAAATCTTACTATTTTCACTTTTCTATCTAATTATCATTCAACCTCATTGACAAATACCTCAAGGGCATTTACAACTTGAGTTTTTCAATAAGCAAATAGACATATCCATACCGTGAAAAATCATTTATAAAGGTGATTAAATACTTTTTCTCCACTAAAAAATGGAGCATCAAAAGGTCCACGTATATTAGTGTGTATTATTTCAAGAAGCTGAGTGCTTCTTGTGGCTCCTTTCTTGTTATGTTTGGTTTGTTTTCCCTTAATGCAACCCACACATAAACCAAAATTAGTAAAATTTAGATTCAATGGAATCTCATTCTTTTCCAATGTTTCTAACCTTTCTTTGGATATATGACCCTAAACATTTATGCCACAAGTAAGCAGAGGTTTCATTCACCAAACCACACTTAATTTCAATATTTTCATGAACACACATTAATAATGCAAAGAAATCAACATTAAGTTTGAATTTATATAAACCATCCATAAGAATTTCAGAATCAATAAAGGAATTATCTTTGTTAAATAAATTGAAACATTCATTTCCAACCTTAAAGCTAAACCCTTTAGAATCAAGTTTTAATATAGAAACTAAATTTCTAGACTATGAAGGTACATAGAGAGTTTGAAATAGATTCAAGTGACATCCAATATCTAAAACAATACGATAAATCCTTATGCTTTCAACCGGGGCCTTCTTCTGACTCCCTATCAACAAAAAGTTCTCATTTAGGTTTATTCTTTGGATTGTAAGGAATCCTTGTATCATATTGGAAACATGAGCAGTGTCACCAAATTCCAACCACCAACTATTAGAAGGAACTTCAAATAAGTTTAACTCGAAACATATGAAAGTATTATAAGTACCTTTCTTTTCAAACTAAACTCTAAAATTTGGGCAATCTTTCTAATAATGTCATTTTTTCTTACAAAAACAACAACTACCGACTTGTTTTCCTTCTTATCACCACCAGTGCCCTGTATACCTTTCGCAAGTCCTTTCTTCTTAAAATTTTTGGATTTTGGTTTAACAACCTTCCTAGCGCATTGACTTACTAGGTTCACTATATGAACTCCTTGTGCCTTTAGTCTCGTTTCCTCTTGAGTAAACTTGCTAGACAATTCATTAACATCCCACTTATCTTTAATAGTGTTATAGTTAATTTGGAATGGTCCACAATTGAGAGGTAATGAGTTCCAAATAAATTGCACCAGAAATGAGTCATCTACAGTTATACCCAAGTTCTTAAGTCTTATTGCAATATTAGTCATATCAAGGACATGTTGCTGCATATTTTACAACCCATCGTATTTCATGGTCGTGAGCTCAACCATTAGTATCCCTACAAGTAACTTGTCAGCAAAACGAAAATGCTCTTCCCTAAGTTAAAGGTATTCCTAAGCCATTACACTCTCTGGAAAAGTGGACTTAATGTTGTTAGCAATTGTCATTCGCTTGAAATTAAGACATAATCTATTAGAGTTGTCTTATGCTTTATGTTTTAGCTTCTCAGCCACACTGCTCAAATCAATGAAATCAGCAGGCTTTTCTTCCATCAATGCTAAATTAAGATCTAAAACACCTAAATGAAAATTAACTCGTTCATGCCATTTAGAGAAATTCAACCACTAAAAACAGTAATAACATTAGCGTGCAAATGAATAGAAACAATAGCAAATGCATAAATACTCACTAAATTAATGGATTCAAGTAATCAAACACATAAAATATATTGTAGGTCTCGTTTGCGCAAACACGACAATATGTATCAGCTTCATAATTAAATGACATTCAAAACTTTATATGGCAATTAAATAAACCTCATTAAATGCAAATGACATCTTTGGATAACCATATACATTTAATGAGTGAATACCGAATTTCCTCCTTCATGTGTTATTGGCTATAGAATATCGATTTACCTTTGGGTAAATCGTTAACTTCTAGCAACCAATAAAACTTCAAAACATAAGAAATGGCATTCAATAAATCAATAAGTTATATGACCGTACATTAAGAAATTAATTTGGCCACTTTGGTGACTAACAAATTGATTCAAACTTAATGTCATATAACCAAACAATTATATGTAATAATAAAATAATTAACATATCATAATGTTCAAAAAGACAAATCTAGATTAAAATTTTGATTTTGGTCAAAATGTCATTAATATGACCAAAACGTAAGAAATCAAAATTTTAAAAAACAATTCATCCATAATCCAAGAATTCATGGATCAAAACAACAATTAATCATAAGAAGACAATTCTAGAATTATGAAATAGAACGTGATGCCATACTCTCTTATGGAATTGCTAACAAAATTTAATCATCATTCGGCCAAATCAAGACAACATAAACAGCGGCAATAACACACACACACTGTGTGTGTGTTATTGCCGCTGTTTATGTTGTCTATATATGTGTGTGTATTATTAATCATAAATATGATATAAAAATCATAAATCTCAATGCAATCATGAATTTTAACGATCAGCTATGACATACGAACAAATTATTTATTCAAAACTCATGCTCCAATACCACATGTAAAATAAATATAATCTTAAAGCACATAAAACATCAACATTATATCCATAACAGGATCTTGAATAAATAATCATCACGTAACATTAAAACATAAGGGTACTTACTTGATGCAAAGTGCGACATAATTCTATAAGAGAATTGACCTTGATTGTCTTTAAGTTGATGCCTTCTTTAATTGGTTCACTCCCTTAACCTACGTATTTCTTTAGTAGAAAATTTGATGGAAAAGTTTTTCTTTTGTCTGCTAAGCCTAATTAGGTGGGGAGATGACCAATTATATATATTAGAGGTAACTTGAAATTTGATAAGTCCATTACAAACTAGAATCAATGGTTCAAATTTATTTCATTATTAAATAAGAAAACAATAGGAAAGTTAATCGATCATTAAACATTAGAATATATGATCAACTTTCGGACCAGAATTCTAACAAATTTATCATAAATATCAATTTTGTACGCTTATTAAATGGATTCCACTCGATTCCCTATCCATAATTTTGTAAAATTAAGCATATATTTCTTTCAATTTAGTTTAACTTCAATTATCTATATATTTAACTATTGTAACATATTCTGATTGGATAAAGTCATATCATTAAGATGATATTAGTATAAATTGAATAATTATAAACAACAATGTAGTTGTCAGATATGCAGATTCATTGTCAATAAAACAAAAATATACTTGGAAGGTGAACTAGAATTTGAAGTTAAGTTTTACTACTAGACTTGAAAATTAAATTTTAACGTTCAAATTAAAGAAAGAACAAAATAAAAGAAGCAGTTGCTTTGCTTCTGTTGCATTTTCTTCCTATATATACTTTATATAATTAAGTGTAATTTAAAGTTGAAGAGATATAAAACATGCATAATTCATTATAATCTATCACATATATATATATATATAAGGAGATGCATTTAGGATCATCTCAATAAAATTGGAGGTCTAAGGTAAAACATAACAATGAAGCCTTTAGTATATAATAAAAAATTAAATTTTATAAAATTATTAAGTTTCTAATACACATGTCGTTTTAGTAAATATGTTGTACTTTATAGGGAAAATATTTCTCATATAAAATATTACTATTCGAATTTTATTTTCTAGTTTCTTTATGCAAAATTATTAATTAAATTTTATAATCAATTTCTTCTAATACTCCCTTTTCAATTGACAACAAAACTAATTCATTCTATCTATCTTGTGATATTATTGACCTTAACTAAGATTTTATTATTTTCAATTTTGAAAGGCTTTGTTTTGCCTATGCAAAAGAAAGAGAAATTTAAGAAATAAAACTTTAATCTATAATGAAAGAGAATTGAAGTTAATGTTATTTAATGATTAATATTGGAACATTACTTGGTGTTTATAATTGAAAAAGATGAACTATTTTATGATTAGTATTAAAAAAGAAGGAAGTAGATAGGATTTGATAAATACAGAATAAGAAATAAAAGGACACTGGAGATTTAGAAGAATTTTGGAAGTACTAAATTTGAATTTATATTTTTTTGATTAGTTATATTTAACTAATTATTTAGTAACTTTATATAATAAGTCTCCAAATAGAGGCCTTATACTTTTTCTTAGGTAGTTATGACTAACTTTTTTTGAGAAAAAAAAAAAAAAAAAGTACCTGTATGAAACTTCCAATTAAGAGCCGTATATATCTCTTTTTAGGCTTAGAGTATGAAAAAATAATATATATTGGAGACCTTCAAAATTTGAATACTTAAGGCAATCATCTTTTTAACTTAAAATAGAATCATCCTTGAATGCATTGTTAAAAGATTTTAAATATATAAATTATAACAATGCAATTTCGACTTAATCAAATAAAATATAATACAATTTATTATTGGTTCGACTTCATAAAAAATGCTTGGAAAACAAGCAGCAACCATCTTTCTATTTAATAAAAAAGTATAATATAATAGAAAATTAATATTTTATAATATAAAAAAGAAAAATAGTATCACTCCACCTTAATGATATTTTTGGAAGGGCCCATCCCACCAGGAAGATTCTCTGTACAATGCACCTACGGCGCAAAATCTAAGGTCAACCGAACGGATAAAAAGAAGGGGCAAACCAGCGAAAGGCCGTCGACCAAAGTGCGCAGGATAAGCAGAGATGCCAATCCCTATCCGTTGTCCCTGTAAGTTCCCTTTCTTCAATCCATTCGTACCTTTAACTGATCCTACTATCTCAACTGCCATCTTCCCACTTGCTAAAAACCCCAAACCCCATTCAAAATCTTGCAAATGTTCATGTTTTTCCTTCAAATTAACAAAATTTAGACGGGCTCATGTTCCATTGTGCACTAAAAAAGGAGTCTTTGAGGAATTTAAGGATTCCCTTTTGTCCAAACGGCCTGAAAACGAGGACTCTGAAGAGCTTGAATTACTCAACAAGCCTTCTCCAAAGCAAGCCCGTAATGGGCCTGTTGAGGAAATAGAAGAAAATGAATTGGAAAAACCGGATAAAGATGAAGTCCTGGGGACCTTTTACAAGTTTTTTAGGCCACTTGAGGAAGAAAATGATTCAGAGGGTGGAAATCAGATGCTAGTTGAGGAAGAAAGTAAAAAGGTCAGTGTGGAGTATTATGAACCGAAACCGGGTGATTTAGTGGTGGGAGTGGTGGTTTCGGGCAATGAGAATAAGCTTGATGTGAATGTGGGAGCAGATTTGTTGGGGACAATGCTGACCAAAGATGCATTGCCTTTGTATGATAAAGAGATGGACTACTTGTTATTTGATGTGGAGAAGGATGCTGAGGAGTTTTTGGTGCGAGGAAAGGTGGGAATTGTGAGGAATGATGAGGCAGTGAGTGGTGGACCGATGCCGGGAAAGCCTGTTGTGGAGCCAGGAACCGTACTTTTTGCTGAGGTTCTTGGGAGGACTCTTGGTGGCCGGCCGTTGCTGTCAACAAGGAGGCTCTTTAGACAAATTGCTTGGCACCGAGTGAGGCAGGTTTTTTCCTTTCTTTTGTCTGTTCATTATATGGAAATTTGATTATATTTCATTACGTTTTATGTTTGCTTGGATGCTTTGTAATGTGGTTGTGTTGGATTGGGATTTATATTTCTTAATGTTAGATGGAAAATTGAAAATTGAAGCTAATGCAATTGAGTTTGGGTAGGAATTAATGGTTAAGATTGGACAAAGAAGAAGAATAAGCAGTTGGCCTTAACATGATGTATTTTCAAATCAATTCATCTATAGTTAATCCTTGGGCGCATATCTTAAATATTTTCATGTCAATTGGCCTAAATATTTTTGCCATTAAATTTTGACACCTTTAATGTTAAGAAATTTTGACAATCAATTGATAAAGTTTGGACAAAAGCAATGCCAAGCCTTCTGAAAATTACTTAAAGACATACATGCAATGGAGACACTTCTTCTTGCCATTAACTGCTTTTGTTCTTGTGCACTCTGAACTGAGTAACTTAGGTTATTGATGCTTTTAATTTTATCCATGGAATATTACCTTGCAGTGTCTTGTCATTACTTATAAGTAACATCTGAAATATTCTATTGGTCTTTCTTAGCAGATTAAGCAACTCAATGAGCCGATTGAGGTCAAAATGACAGAGTGGAATACTGGAGGTCTCCTTACTAGAATAGAAGTGAACTCTCTGTCTCTTGGTAGATGCATTCTTAGCTAGGAAATCAGCTATCTAAATCCATAGTTCTATGGAATTTGATCTTGCAGGGGCTGAGAGCTTTTCTTCCAAAGGCTGAATTGATGAATAGAGTTAACAATTTCTCAGAGCTGAAAGAGAATGTATGGCCCATTACCATTTCACTCGTCTTATTTTCTTTTTATTCACCTTGGTTGCTTTCAAATGGTAATTATGTTTGTGTTGGTTTAGGGGTATAACTATAATAAACTACTTTTCTGTGCCAGTCAAAGTATGCAATAGTACAATTCATCTTCCAATCTATTTGTTAAAGTAAAACTTTGCCATGCATTGAGAAAAAGTTCATCATAGTGCCATATTGTCACTGCTTTTGAAATTAGGTTGTTATGAATGCACATCTAACATTTTTCGTATGCTATTACAATCTCGTGTCTCCTTTAGGGCCTTGCCTAATGGGCGGCACTTGACCTCTTTCATTTGGAGATCATTCTTAGCTTTTTTTTTTTGGAAAAGAAAGAAACCCATTTCAGTGTTAGTGGATTTCAAATGCATGCTTCTTTTTTCTAATGTTCTTATTGGAGATGAATTTTGAGTTCATTAATTGGTTGATGAAAGGAGCTTGTTAAGGATTTCAAATAATTCCAATTTTGGGAGGAGTAAAAACCATTCATATATTTTCTCAAATGCTTGATAGTTTAGATTAAACATTGGGTAAACCGTAGACATAAAATCACAAAACCAAACAAATGGTTGCTGTGAGGATTTGTAATCAATAGTCGTATGATTTCAATCCAATAAATTATTATTCCATTGTAGCTTCTGGTTGGACTCCTTTGCTCTAAGCTTCTTGTGTGCATTAGCAACTTATATCATGATGTTGCAGGTGGGAAGGAGGATACATGTGCAAATTACTAGAATAAATGAAGATACCAATGACTTAATACTCAGTGAGAAGGAAGCTTGGGTTCGTATTTTAACTTAAAATGATTGTCTGCTGTGCTATTTGGACCTCTTGCTCTGATGGTTTCTTACTTTTGCTATTCAATTTCATAGGAGATGATGCATCTTCAAGAGGGAACACTTCTTGAAGGAACAGTCAGGAAAATTTTTCCATATGGTGCACAAATAAGGATAGGTGACACCAATAGGAGGTGAACACTAAATTAGTGAATTAGATTGTTTGAAAATATAGCTTGATAAATGATCCTGATTGATTCTCACTTGCTTGTTCTGGCACTTTTCATTGGTTTTAGAAGAGCTTCATTTATTTATTCTGAAGGTGTCTTGTCCAAGGAAAGAAAAATTGATTTCCGCCCTGAGAGTAACATGAATATAGAATTTAGAAGAACATTTATGGCACATGAGAATGAGATTTTTGGTACTCATGTTCATAATAACATTCCAGGGGCCTAATATGTCTGTGTGCATGGAGTTAAGAGTGCTTTTTTCTGCAATTCGAGTAATTTTCACTTGTCTTTTGATATTTTTGCAGTGGACTGCTGCACATTTCGAACATAACTCAAGGGAGAATTACTTCTGTTGGTGACGTACTGGCAGTTGATGAAGAGGTTAAAGTTCTCGTCGTGAAGTCAATGTTTCCTGACAAAATTTCTCTGAGGTATGCTAATAAATGAATTTATATTTGGACATAGTTCGATTGGATTTATTAACGGCTTTGGCACTCTGCTCCTAAGGAGATTATGTGATACTAGTACTATATCTCTTGGATTTGGCAAATTGGTTTAAATATTTACTGATACTATGTAAGGACCTTTTTCTTTCACACGCACACACCATAAAAATAAAAAATATTTTTTAATTGAAAAAAAAAAAACCCACCCCACCCACCCACCCACTTGGTATCTTGATAAGTCGATGCATAAAATTCTAATTGATGCACAAAATTTCCTCTTCTGAACATACCTTTACAAAGTTAATCAGATAATAGAAAATTTACGTGCTTGAATCTCTCTTTCTTCTGATGCCAATTAGCTTCTCGTATTCCTATTAAATTGCATTTTTCGTCATGCAGCATTGCTGAACTTGAAAGTGAGCCTGGTCTATTTTTGTCGAACAAGGAGGTAAATGATATTAAACAATGCATTTCAATTGTGTGATCTATTATCACAGATCATGAAACATAACTTTTGAACTTAAGCTATGACTGTTCATCTAGCATACTTTATTTTTTTCAGAAAGTATTTTCTGAAGCTGAAGATATGGCAAAGAATTACAGGCAGAAAATTTCATCTGTCTCCACAACACGGAAGCTAGAGGCCCTTTCCACGGATGGCTTACCTTTTGAAGATGAAGAAAGGTTGTATTCCAACTGGAAATGGTTTAAGTTCGAGAGGGAGAGTGAGATGAATCCATGACATCAAAAAATATGGATAGAATGAGACCTATCCATAAAAAAAGATAGAGAAATTTTTCATCAAACCTCTTCTTCTCAATACACATGCTGATAGGAAATCTTTTCTATCAAAAAACTTCTCATTCAAGTGAGTACGGCCATGGTCATTATCAAGGCAATTTGGCAGCTGGCACATTCTCCATTTTAGATTGAACCCATAAAAATTCCGAAAGAACAGGTAATTGGTGAATTTTCTGTGGATATCAGATTCCGCCTTGCAATTCTTCATTATCATATAAGTTAAGGGTCATTTACCGTCCAACTGCCATTTCAGCATCAACTTTATCTTTTAATCCCAACCATAGTTTTTGTAAGTATAAACTGATAGGACTTTTACTGAACTGTTTTCTGCAAAAAGAACTGCTACAATATAATACGCAGATCAGAGCAATGGTTCGTTTTGTATGTTGTATGTCACACTTGAACATCTTAAAATTTTCTTGAAGCAGAGAAAGTGCTTTGGCATCATGAATGTGTCTATTGAACATCTGTGTTTGCCAGAAATGTTTGGCCTGAGGCATAATATTTCCGCATCTATACTATCCATAAGAATGAAATTTGACTGTGTCAAACATACTTCTTTTGACTTATTCTTTTCCCGTTTCTGGGATTGAGGGGTATTTGTTAGTCATAGGTGATGATATCAACCATAAATGGTAACTCCTTTAGTTTCTTTAGCTAACATGGATGTGGTATTCCAAGCTTTCTTGAATGGACTTATGGCATTATTTGGATATGATCTTGATTTCCTTATTGGAAATTCTTATCAACTTAAGGTGTTTTAATGCTAATCATTAAGGATTATGTCACATTAGGAACGAGACTTATTCCATATTAATGTAGTATTGTCCTCATCATTTGGAGTGGAATATCTGATACAGACACATATTTTGTCTTTTGATTTGTATATTGTTATATTTTATATTCGGATCTTCACCTTCACTAGTGTTTTCAATAGGATAATATATTTTCACACTAGATGTTAAGGATTACATCACATTACTAGTTTCTTGTGATAATATGGTGTTATCCTCATCATTTGGAGTGAAATAGTCGATATAGACAAGTATTCTGCCTTTTGATTTGTATATTGTCATATTTTGTATTTGAAACTTAACTTTCACTAGTATTTTCAATAGGATCACGTATTTTTACACTAAATGTTGAGGGTTATGTCATGTTACTAGGAAGACGTCTATCATGCCCGTATGGTTTATCCACATCATTTGAAGTGAAATACCCAAAATCAGTGAGTAATCCTTGTCCTTGTTTGTATTATATGCTCTTTTATGATTGAATCTTCACTTTCTTAAGTATTTTCAATGGACTCAGGATTATGAGTTGATTTCTTTAAGCTCAGTTATCTCATTCTTTTGCTTGACCTCATGTGTAATTGTTTGTCCTGCACGCTTATGCTGGCATGGATTATGGAATCCACAATGACTTCTTCTTTACACCAAAAACAATTTTAAAGCTTAGATCTCACTTCAGCTGAATAAGACAAGAGAATCTCTTGGCTCAAAGCAGGATCCCTTAAAAACAACCCCAAGATAGGGAAAAGAAAGCTAGTGCCTCTTGAGGCCTTACCAAACCTATTCCCTTGTCAAGTAGAGAAGGAACGAATAGGGCTGGAATCGTCTCTTTATTTGACTTTAATCTCAAGTTTTATGCACATACTAACTTTCATTCAAAATTTTGCCCCCCAAAAGCTTTATTTTTTGTTTTTAAAAGAAATTGCAGATCGTTCTCATTCCCATATAATTCTCAATCTTCTCATTTATGATTAATATCTTCTGAAGTTTTTCTTGGATGAATCTATTCTTCGGAAATATAAAACATCTTATAAACGTCTTTCTTAAGGTTAAGAATTTTCAGCCGAATCTAGGAGAGGTCAAAAAATTTTGGATGCATCATATTAGGTATCAAAGAGAGTTCATTTTGTCTTTAAAAGGTTCATTTCATGAATAAATAAAAATATTATTTGCCTCCTATATAAACAAAAAATAAATAAAAATACCTTACTTATTTTTTAAATATTAAAATTTCTGGTTTCATCGCCCTTATCGTACACTATGCGTACGACTTATGATTATTCAGGGGAGCGCCTATATGTGATCTAAATCTAGTCTTTTTTCATGTCCGCTGTGTTAGAAGTTAAAGTTGTGTGGTTTGGGCAACTACACATTACTGCTGCACTCACTCATACCCTATACCTATTGTGAGTAGGTTGGGGGCTCCATGCATCAAAGAAAACCAAATAAAATACCAAATAAAGCTTAAAGTTTAAAGGAGCCAAACAATGTATCCCTCAACTTATTTGTTCACTAGTTGTTTTATACTTTTATTAATCCAACCTGCAGCTGCGCTACCTATATACTCATTAACCTAAGTTTGATAGAGCTACTATAATACGTGATAAGGTAGAAAGCTGTTTTTAGTTAATTAAATTGTATTTGGGCTAATTCGATCAAAGTGGTCGAATGATCCAACATTAATATCTTTTTCAGCTGAGATCTGCAACCAATAGCAAATATCAGACCAGCCAAGGTGCTCCTGGCTAAGACACTACAACACTCAAGTTAGTACTGATCGAGTGAAATATTCGAGCAACAGAATAAGGGTGTATGGTATATATGGCATACCTAGAGGGTGGCTGGCAATAGAATATTTATAGCCTTCTCCAAGTGGCTGATATGTTTAAGATGCCCATATCAAATATAAAGGGTTCTTGTCCTTGCTTGGGAGTTGTTTGTAATTTTTCATCTTAATACTATTTCAGATGGCATCATCTCCTGTTTTCCATGATAAATAGTACTCTAGGGGCACGCCTCCTAACAATATTGGTGGCGGTGGCAGAGGCAGTACTGGAGTGGCACGCATTAGTAATGCGAAAACACGCTAACTGTCAAAGCATTGAATGCGGCAAAGATATGATTCGGTACTGAAGTGAGCACTCTAATCAACGGTGATCGACCAAACAAGGTGGTCGACTAGAGAGATGGCTAAGTGGATTAGGCAGCTTGAAGTCTTCCATCGAGTAGGGTCGAGAACTATCCGCTCGACCAGATGATTGTGGTCAAGTAACCCAGCGCAACTGGATCCGGAAGCGCAGTTAGGCTTCAAATGCTAAGTGGGTCTGAAACCTTTTCTAGAATCGATAACTTATTGAGTAAGGCTTGTTGAGTTATCCCATATCAATATGACTTTCTGTCAAAAGATAATTTATATATTATTTAAAATGTAACTTGTTGAAAATTTCTTGTATTCAGGTTTGGATTATGATATTATTCGATTTTTAAATTTTTGCATGACCTTTTTGCGTATGAAAAATATATATAGATATTCTGGGTAGGAGAGAAGATTTTGACTTTTTACATTTATGGACAATGACCCTAAACTCATTGTGTCAATTAGATAGCCGTAATTTGTTATATATTCATATTCTATTCTATACTCGAAATCTGTTGTAAAGATATAGTTTGTTCACAAACTTGAAATTTAACCTTTTATGTCCACAGACAAAGACTACAATTTCATCGCACTGAAGATACAATATAATTAGGTATTTGGTCTCCCAATTTTTCTTGCATGCGACTTTTGAATATAAAAATAATTTTTTTTCACAAATTTAATGTTTCATTTTTTTTATTTCTTTTATGTTCATAATCAAAGATAATAAATCATCATGTTGAAGAGATAATAGACACTTTCCATCATCCAAATTTTTTTGTCTGAACTCGACTCTAAATATAAAAATATTTCTTTTTTCACCATGCCACTGGCTTGAGGTGTTATGTTCATGGGTGAACGATGAACTTATCACATCAAAGATATAGCATAAACTTGCCTTATGTTATTTTGCATTTTCTTAAAAAAAAATTCAACTCTTAAAAAAATTTCAAAATGAAGGCACATTCTCTAAATTTTCTTTCAAAACATTCAAATTTTATCCCCAAAAAATCCCTTCTAATTTATCCAAAAAACCCTACACCTTAAAAATCACACTTGCCCCCTCATTTTTTCACTCTACCTATCACATCACTTATTCATTTATCATTCTCTTATCTCACACATCCATACATATATATATATATATATGTGTGTGCGTATATTTATATATAGGAAAATATTAAAATTTTACTAGTTAAAAAATTCTAAAACTTATGTTTATAAATTTAATTAAACTAATTATTGAAAAAATGAATTAAATTTAATTAAATATTTTTATGTTATTACTAAATAATTCATTTATTGAATAACATATTAAATTATTAAATTTTTTATTAATTAAATAATATATTAGGTATATTTAATATTTAATGTATTAATGAAATATTATAGTTGTTCATTTAATGAATAACTTAAGATGTTTTAATTTGATATAATAAATAAATTAATTCTCTTGAAAAAATATTCTTCCTTAAATATCAATCTTCACATTTATTTAAAATTGTAATAAAAATATTGATTATAGGGTGATGTTTATTTAATAATCTATTAAATTTAATGAATTAATATTGGTATGCTTAAAGTAATTATTTAGAGAAATAATTAAATTTATGTAAAATTATTTGATTATTACTAATATATATTTACTAAATAATGTATTAATTAAATAATAAGTTAAAGTAATTAAATAACTTATTAAATTAATTTATTTGAATAACTTGTTATTTATATATTAATTATGTTTCATAGATTATGTATAATTAAATATTACATCTATTTATTTAATAAATAATTTAAGATGATATAATTTCATATAATATAATATTATTTATTTATTTTTAATTTGATGAATTTTTATTGAGTCTAATTATATATATAAATTATTAAAAAGTTATTTTATTTAAATAAATAACTAAGTTATATTTATACATGAATCGTAAGTAATAAATAGTTAAATAATTATATTTTAATTAATAAACAATAATTAGTTTATAATTAATGTACAACAATTAAATTTTTTTATAAGTCGATATTAACAATTATGCTATAAACTAATTTTTTTATATTTAAGATATAATTATGATTTCATGAATAATTAATATTTATTAATATATATTTTATTCCAAATAATACATCATTTACTAATGTTAAATTTATAAAAATATAAATTTTAAAATAAATAATCAATTAAATTAATTAAACTCATATTTTAATCATTACAAATATATACACACATCATCATCATCATCATCCAACTATAAATATACATATATATAATACATAAAAAAATTATTTTCACCCTACAAACCCAATGAAAAAATAATTGATTTGACATTTGTAATAAAGTTTGTCTCTCATCAAAACATAAAAAAACAAACAACTCATTTCCAAATTATTTTTCTAAAATAAAAAGATTTTTACACTTGGCACATTCTCCAAATTTTCTTTCAAAATCCATTCCCCCAAATTGTTTTCTACAAAATGGTTAAAATGTAAAAGAATATAGCGTTGGTATTTTGTTATCCAAATTTTTTGTTCATAACCGACTTTAAATATGAAATATATTCTGTTATAAACAATTGAATGGTCAACTGGTCAAGTGGTGTTGTCATCATATTTATGTGTATGAGGTTTGAGTTCAAACTATTAATGTGTATGCATGCATCATTAAAAAAAAAATTATCAATTCTAACCCTAAATAGAGTCCTAATATACAGAGATTCAAATTGAGTCAAGTCTAGCCAAGTATTTTAGATCTTTTTTCATAATAATATTTGCTTTTTCTAAATAAAGCAATCTAATATATTATTATATCATGTTTCTAGTACTTAAAATGGGTTAATAATTAACTAAAAAAGGCTAATAAATGTCTGGATAATAACTTGGATATGTAGCGGCTTCGCCCCATCAGAGGGAGCTTGTTGGACCACCTCATACATTTTTCTTCACACAATTACCACGGTATATATATGTTTATTTCTTTTTATTACACAGTTGGTAAATGGTGAATTCCATTATTCTATTAAAAAATAATCAGTATTTGATCAAGTAAAATTGATAATAAAGTAAATTTAATTATTTTTAATATAAAATCCCAACTATTTATTCTATTTTGATACATAACGTCCCAATCTCTTATTTTATTTTAAATTTATTTTCCCTGATTTATTAGTGCAAGAGTACATTTTTATTGTTATCTTTAATACCAAAAAAATTAAGGTATTAACTATAATTAATTCGTAGTTGGTTTGTTATTGATGCTAAAATTCATAAATTCAATTGCAAAATTGATCTAATCAAATTCAAAGTAAATACTCTCGTCGTTAATTTTTACTATGATCAATTCATAACTGATGACTATTCTATTAATATATATATATATATGTATATTAATTTTCTTATGGGTAATGTATAACTAATCTATTACGATCCAATGAACATGGCTACAAATTAATAACTAATAATTTCTATTGCTTGTTATTTAAAAAAATTACATTTACTATAAAATTTATAACTATATTTTATAGCCATAGCTTGCAATTTTTTCTTAATAGAATTTTTTGGTAGCAATGTATGTATAACGATTTATTTCTTGTATTTTTTTAAAATTTATACACATGCATGCATATTATGAATCTGTTCAAATGCGAACTCTTAATTTTCTATGTGAAAGACTTATGTCATTGAGTCACAAGTCATTCAAATTGATTTAGAGAATTAATTTAAAATTATTTAATATATTATCCACTTATCCACATTATACGCCGAGATATCTCCAAATAATGCAAGAAATAAATATTATTCGCTTAAGAAAGAAGATTCATTTTTCTTAATAAAATTAATAATATCTTCTTTGCAATTGACAGTACATTATGCTTCAAGCGGAATTTTATTTTTCTTTTGGAAAAATAACAGTTCTCAGTTGACTGAAATAGACTCCCCTTACGATTAATGAATTTAATGCCATTAATTACATAACTTCGATGGAATAATCATCCCCCCACCCCCAACAAACCCACCAACGCGCGCACAAATAAGAAAGAAAATTCTATTTTTAAGACTAATTAACCTAACACACATAAAACTGTATATATATACATATATTTGGCAAAATATTTATGTATATATTTAGCTAAATATTTTTAAACTGTATATATACATATATATATATATATAAAGAAAAACTGCATATATAAAAACTGTCATTGACAAATAACAACACATGTTTTGTACTAATTTAGAGATAATAAATCTATTATCATTTTTGAACGTCATAAATTTTCAGTCTAATAAACTAACGTATAAATGAATCCTATATTTAGATATTAGACGAATCAATGAGTGATGCTATCAAGTCGTTATTAACATTTTTATTGTTATTAGGTTTATATATATATATATATATATATATATTCATGTATAGTTAGTTAATTTTTTATTAATAATACTTTTAAAACATAGTTCTTATCAATGGTAAAAAAAATTTATCACTTCTATATGCAATAAACTGTGATAATTTTAATACTATTTTCTATTAATATATAAAAAGCCACCAATAAGAATTTTCTCTTAGAAATTACTATTATTATTAATTGGGTAATCCTCAAGATATTAGTGATCGAATATTACATCTATAACAATTTAAAGTTTTTTAAATATAATTGTTTACACGGAATGAGAGCACACAAGAGGGTTATATATATATATATACATATACATATATTATAATCATACCCATCACCCACTCTTTCATTAGTTTTATCTTGTGAGTAATTAGTTTGATTAGTGTCATCTTCTTCATACTTATATATAAAGTTTAGATTCGATATTAATTTTTAGTTGAATCAAATACGTTGCATTAAGTCCAACTAAGACTATTGGATTAAGGGACGTTAGGTGGTGAAAACCTCCCACCCCTCAATACAATAATATACAATGAATTAAATATATTGCACTCAATTTATTATAGACTTATCTTGGTTTAGGACTTGTGATTCAAATTTTAACGAACTTTTGGTATGAATTGAATAATTAATTGGTCTAATAACATTATCATTATATTTATATATGTGATGTTTGAGGTTAAAGGCTTAATGTATGTGTACGTGCAAGTGCAAATAAAAAATAAATAAATAAATAAATTTTTAATGTGCATGCACTTTTGTAAATAAAATAATTACACTTAAATGACAAAACATGCACTATACAAGAAACTACGTGCTTGTTTGGATATATTTTTATTTTGATTTTAATATTTTTAAAAATTAAAAAGTCAGTTATATATAATTTTGAAAACGAAAATGAGATCGTATTTGGATCTTTTGTCTTAAAAAAATGATTAAACTATGTATAGGGGTTAAAAATTTAAGCTATTTATATTTTTTAATATTCAAATAAATATTTTTTCAAATATATGTATACTTATTAATTTTAAAATGATAATGGATAATTTATATCAAATCAAGATTGAATTCAAAAGATGTGATAATAGAATTGATGAGGTTGAAAGTCATTTATAGTAAAAATGGTAGTATATAGGTTAATTTGACCAGGGAGGTTGAATGATTCAAGTGCATTACTCTTGAGATCTGAGATTTGTAACAATAGCGCACGTTAAACTAGCAAAGATGCCTTTAGCGAAGGCATTCCGACGCTCAAGTTAGTTCTAGTCGAAAGAGGATAATTGAATAGAATATTAAGAGCTTATAGTGTGTTTGGCATTACTTGGAGCGTGGTTGGTTATGAGGTATTTATAGCCTTCTTCTTGTGTATAATATGTTGAAGGTGCCCCTATTAGGTGTAGTGGGTGTTGATCCTTGTTAGGGGGTTAATCGTCATTATAGATCCTGATATTTTTCTGGTGACATCATCTCCTATTTTTTGGGAGAATAATACTTTGGATAGACGCTTCCCTATCAAAAATGGTGACAGGGTTGGTGGCAGAGACTATATCAGCTGTCACGCGCTATTAATGACGAGGTGTGCTACTTGTCAGAACATTAAATGCAACAAGGATATGAGTCAGCACCGGCGCGAGTGTTCTAGTTGATTATAGTCGAACAGGCAGGACGGTCGACTAGAGAGATGGTTGAACAGGTTGAAAAGCTTGAAGTCTCTTGTCGAATGCAGTCGAGTACAGCATGCTTGATCATACGGTTGTCGTTGACTGGTCTAGTCCATCTGGGCCCAGAACTGATGTTGGACCGTGCATCTTAAGTGAGCTTATTGTAGGCCTGTTGGGCTATCCCATATCAAGAAAGATAAAATATATTCAAAAGAAATTAAAATTAAAAATAATAAATATTTTTAATAAAAGTATGTATTAATTGATAATTTTTAATTTTTAAATAATAATAAAAATAAAAATGAGCTTTGAAAATAAAAACAAAGAGCCAACTCACTACATCTGCAGTTCAGAGAATTGAGAATGACCTTAGTATTTCAAATTATAATGATTTTTTAACAAACCATTTTTCACTTTCTCGTTCTGATTTTTTAAAAAAAGAAAACTCTTTGAAGGGGAAAACATTAAAAATTTTAGATAACGCAAAACCCTAATCGTTGATTGTGCCCATATATATTATATGTATATACTGTTTTTCTTAATTACACGTTTTACAATAAAACTTTATTTTTCTAAAATTTTTAAAAAAATTTCATGCCATTTAAAGAAACCATTGAACATCGCAGCAAACTCTTAAGTATATCTTTTGAACGCAATATATAATAAAAAAATATATGTAAAATTTTAATTTTTCCAACTCTTAGAATTATTTTAAAATTTTGTACGAAATCAAATAAAATACCTAAAATTGAAACGAGAAAATATAATATGATACCCCTCTCTGGTCTCTGCTGTCTAGTCATGTGACTGGACAAGTTACTAAGCCCTACTCCCAAAACAGACCCACTAACCCCTTCCTCGATAATCAAATCACCCCCCGGGTCACCCCACTCATTTTTACCGCGGGCCTAGTAAATTAATTTAATAAGCACAGTTGAAAGATAAAATAAAATTCCTACTTTAACTTTAATTTAATAAAAAAACACTCGACAATCCAATTAAATTTCCTCTTTATCCACGCCCTTCACTTAGACCTATTTACTCATTTAAATTTTTTCTTTTTTGGCCTTTGTTGTGACAGGTCATCACCTTTTGCAACATATAATACAGTCAGTGTTAATTATGTACTTATATTGTTATAAATATATGTACACATGTATATATAAGGATGAATTGTAATTAACCCTCTCAAATTTAATTGTTTTAGAATATGACCCCTCAAAAATAATTAAACAGTACTTCAATCCCCTAATTTAGAGTTATTGTAATATTATGCCCACCAACTACAATTTCTGGTAGATTATGTGGTTGGAAAAAAATGTTATTTTTGTCGTTTTTACTTTTCTTCACCCTCTCAACATATTTGTGTGATATTTTACACAATATGTTATGTATATATTCCCTTAAGATGGCTATTAATTTATATTGCTAAATTAATTAATTATGTTTGTAATAAAAAGATTGAATTAGCCATTGACTTAAAAAAGATATAAGTATGTGAGCATTTCTTCTCATTTTCTTCCTAACCAGCATGATCATAGTTTAGATTAATGACAAAATTAATAATTCTAATTTTTTAAAGATGGATTAAATAATCTTAGCATTACTAAAATAAAACATGAGAGTTAGTACTTCTTGAAATGTCTTTTATAAAGTAAGAATTTTTTTTTTGGAGTAATAATAAAGTTAGTAATTTTGCTTCTTTAATGTGGTTAGTAGGACAATCTTATTAGATAACAAAATGAATTAATCAATTAAAAATGAATTATAGCACAATCACATGAATGAAATACTAAAAATACTTTTAACTAAAATACATGTACTAAAACTTATTTAGTTATATTTCAACCAACAATTAATTTTCTAAATAATAGGAAAAGACAAACGAGCTAATCGAATGTAAGAAGAAAAAAAAAGAATCTCAATATCCTATTATTATTGGTAAATGAGTTTTTTTTTTAGCTGAAAAATGCAGAAATAACAAGAATAGCTGTGTTCCTTTTTTTAGTGGAAAAAAGTGAGGAAAAATAAAAATGATAAGAATAGCTTTTTTCTTCAATCATCAAAAATTGTATTTAGGGGGCAAAGTATTCCAACAATTCTAAATTAAGAAAATGAAATGCTTTTTTAATTATTTTTAAGGAGTAATATACCAAATCAATTAAATTTATGGGGTAAAATGATATTTGCCCTATATATAGAAAGAAAGAAAAAGACATAGAATTGGTGCTTAATCCAACCATCTTTTGCCTTTCACAATCTCCTAAGCTGCCTCATTCCTATTAGCACCAAAATATGTTGTTCCCAAGGCATTTTTGTCACCCCCACTCCACCCCCATGGTAAATTTCCAATTAAGTAGATTAATTACTTTGAAATTACTATTATTTAATTTATAGATAATTATATAATAGTTCAATGATAATTAATTTTGTGTACTAATGTGGATCCTATGATATGAAGTGGATGATTTGGTCCCCTGTAAAGTGAGATTTCCTTATGAGCAAATTGATTGATTTGAGTAGAAAGGGATCATAGAGAAAATTATAGCATTTTTTTTAATTAATTCTAAATGAATTTATAAAATCGAGTAGGAAATGAAGTTTATAGTGGGAGGAAAAAAACATTTTCTCATATTATTAGGTAGTTATTCATAGTAATACTATTATAATTAAAATAGTTAAATTAAAAGGAGCTATTAAAATTTTAAAAATAAATTAAAACTTTCTTATTTTTTTTTAAATTTTTTTATAAAATTCTAATGTTTTATTTTAAAATTTTATAAATTTCTTTTGAAAAATACGCTATACACTCTTTAATATTTTATAAAATATTTTAAATAGATTACAAGCTCGTCTGAACATCCTCTTATTCACTTCATGGGATGATTGGTATGTGTTCTCATATCTTCTTAGAGGGAAATAATTACGAAGAGGAAAAATTCTTTTTTTAGAATACTCTCGTCGACAAACTTAACTTAGAAGATTAAAGCAAGCCGCCGTGTGCCTATAAACTACAGTGTCGAATGTTCGAATCAGTCCTCGGACTCAATTCAGGCTTATATTTCTCATGTAAGGGCAATTTGGTACATTCAACAGTTCACAAAATGACCTATCAAACAGTGTCTGGGAAGCAGGAACCATTAATAACGAGTGGTACCCTAACCTGTGTAAAGCTAAAGCATTAGTATTTAAATGAAGCATTTGCTCCTCGAGACTTTGAGAAACTCAAAAAAGTGTTTGTGAAGATATATTTGTTGCACAAAGATAAAGGAACTTACAACTCAAATCTCTGCATCCCTCCGAAGAGGAAAACCGATGAAAAACATACCAAATGCAAGAAATGGCCACCATTAATGGAGTTCAATGAACTGACTCCCCAACAACCTGGACTTGAGTTCAGCAGCACCCTCACCACCACCGCCAGCTGCACCGCCGCCTACGGAGGAGCTGAGAGGAGGAGGAGGCTTTATCTCCGGTGAGAAGCTAAATAATCTCTTGAAAGCTACAAGAAATCTTAAACTTTTTGTTCACATGCATGGATTTTCAACAGCACCACATTGTGTGTATTTGAAGCATTCCCACATGCATGTTGTCTCCCTAGAGTGGACTTCCACCGCCACCGCCAC
>JACGDI010005519.1:384315-397799 GCA_014898725.1 Jacaranda copaia
GCTTTTGTGGGGCAATTTGCTCTCTGGTTCAATCCCAGCTGAGCTTTCCAACTGCTCATCACTTGTTGTTCTTGATGTTTCTGCAAATGATTTGACGGGGCAAATTCCGGATGATTTGGGGAAGCTAGATGTTCTTGAACAGCTGCATTTGTCTGACAATTCAATCACCAGCTCAATCCCATGGCAGTTGAGCAACTGCACGAGCCTAACAGCTCTTCAGCTCGACAAGAACCAGTTATCAGGTTCATTCCCTTGGCAAATTGGTGAACTTAAGTACTTGCAGAGTTTTTTCTTGTGGGGAAATTCAGTCTCTGGAACCATACCCCCAGCATTTGGGAACTGTACTGAACTTTATGCTCTTGATCTCTCGCGTAACAAGCTAACTGGTTCAATCCCAGTAGAGATTTTCAGTTTGAAGAAGCTGAGCAAGCTGCTGCTGCTAGGGAACTCTTTAACTGGTGGACTGCCAGGCAGTGTAGCAAGATGTCAATCTCTTGTGAGATTGAGACTTGGTGAGAACCAACTTTCAGGTCAGATTCCTAAAGAGATCGGAAAGTTGCAAAATCTTGTGTTTCTTGATTTGTATATGAATCATTTTTCTGGAAGTTTGCCTTCTGAGATTGCTAATATATCGGTTTTGGAGCTGTTGGATGTGCACAATAATTACATAACGGGCGATATACCGCCTCAGTTGGGGGACCTTATTAACTTGGAGCAACTTGATCTTAGTAGAAATAGTTTCACTGGTGAGATTCCTGGGAGTTTTGGTAACTTTAGTTACTTAAATAAACTTATCCTTAACAATAACCTCCTCACAGGGGAAATTCCAAAGTCCATTAGGAACTTGCAGAAGATAACTCTGCTTGATTTGAGCTCCAACAGTCTTTCTGGCTCCATCCCACCAGAAATTGGCTATTTGACAAGTTTGACAATCAGCTTGGATTTGAGCTCTAATAGATTCATTGGTGAGATTCCTGAGACGATGTCTGGTTTGAGACAGCTGCAATCTCTCGACCTCTCATGTAATATCTTGTACGGGAAGATCACAGTTTTGAGTTCTCTTACCAGCCTCACATCCCTGAATGTTTCTTACAACAACTTTTCCGGTCCAATACCTGTGACCCCATTCTTCCGAACTTTAACCCTTAATTCATTCCTTGAAAATCCTCACCTCTGTGAGTCTCTTGATGGTTCGACATGCTCTTCTCATCTCATGAGAAGAAACGCATTGAAGTCAGCCGAAACCATTGCTTTGGTTGCTGTGGTTCTGGTTTCTGTGGTAATGGCAGTTGTGGCTATATGGATTCTAGTGGCACGGAATAATAAATACATTATAGAGAAGTCAGGCGCGTCGAGCTCTTCTAGGGAAGAGGATTTCTCTTATCCATGGACTTTCATTCCATTTCAGAAGCTTAACTTCACTATTGAGAACATCTTGAACTGTTTAAGAGACGAAAATGTTATTGGAAAAGGATGTTCTGGGGTCGTTTACAAGGCAGAAATGCCCAATGGTGAGGTGATTGCAGTTAAAAAGCTATGGAAAACGAAGAAGGACGAAGAGCCAATAGACTCTTTTGCTGCTGAGATTCAAATTCTTGGACATATCAGGCACAGGAACATAGTGAAACTACTAGGATACTGCTCAAACAAGAGTGTTAAGCTTCTTCTCTACAACTACATACCCAATGGAAACCTCCAACAGCTCTTGCAGAATAATAGAAACCTAGATTGGGAAACTAGGTATAAGATTGCTGTTGGATCTGCTCAAGGGCTAGCTTATCTACACTATGATTGCTTGCCGGCTATTCTTCACAGAGATGTAAAATGCAATAACATACTCCTGGATTCTAAGTATGAGGCCTATTTAGCTGATTTTGGACTTGCAAAACTAATGAACACTCCAAATTACCAGCAGGCAATGTCTAGAGTAGCAGGTTCTTATGGATACATCGCTCCAGGCAAGTCTTTTCTTGACCGTTTTAGCAATTTTCTTTTCCACTATTAAATATATGTGTAGTTTTTGAGGTTCTTGTCTTATTAAATATGTACTATGATGTTCTTGTAGAGTATGGATATACGGTAAACATAACAGAAAAGAGCGATGTCTACAGCTATGGGGTGGTTTTGCTGGAGATATTGAGTGGTCGCAGCGCCGTTGAGCCTCAGATAGGCAACGGTCTGCACATTGTGGAGTGGGTGAAGAAGAAGATGGGAAGCTTTGAACCAGCCGTGACTGTACTGGACTCGAAGCTACAAGGGTTGCCCGATCAAATGGTGCAAGAAATGCTTCAGACACTTGGGATTGCTATGTTTTGTGTGAATTCTTCGCCAGCTGAAAGGCCTACGATGAAGGAAGTGGTAGCACTTCTGATGGAAGTAAAGAGTCCACCAGAGGAATACGCGAAAACTTCTCAGCCTTTAATAAAACAGTCCTCAAATCATAGCTGATTTGAACTTCATTGTTTTTATGTTCTTTTGGTTGGTGTTAGGAAGATTAGTGATTGATTCCCTTTCATGGGGGCGTGGAAGTTATTGTTGGAATTAAGCCAAGAGGAAAAAACTGTGCTCCTTGAGTTGGAGAATGCCTTTCGGAGATTTCATTGTACAGGTTTAGTAAAATTAGGTTTTTCAAATGGCATCACTCTGCTTATGTTGGGTCATTTATTTTTATCTTGTTTGCTATAATTTTGGAAAGTTTTCGACTCGATTTCATTTTTGAACAAAATGGATCAGGTAAAAGACGACCTCAAAATTAGTAAAAATTTGATTCACATGGGCTTTGTAACTAATAATTTGAATGAATGAAGCATTCACCCCTGGAAATATATGTCAGTGGTACACACTAAACAATGAGACTTATGTGTCACCAACACAACTTACTTCTTATCTGCTTAGGCCCTTACAATTTAAGGGTCTAATCTACTTCGTTTTCTTCTTGAGGTGACATTAAAACATGTTTCTTCTTACCAATCTTGTTCCCAATTCCAACTTCTATATTCCACAAAACAAATCTCCGTCACCAATTTTGTCTTTTTTCCCATTTCTAAACTTCCACAAGTACCAAAAAGAATCACAAACTTTTTTGGACCAACCCTGTCAATTAAATCCTTGTAATCATGGGACCATTCCTTTGACTTCAGCTCTTGTTCAAGTTTAATGCAGCCCTGATACATTCAAACAAACATTTTGTACTTTCCCAAGATTTTCTTTGTGTTTGTTTGTGTTGAATGAATTTCTGGGCCAGTCTGTATCACAAAGCCGAACCCTTACGATCACATGCACCCAAAACATTCAAGATGGCGCTTGCGCGCTTGTTTTGCACATCGGGTGATGGGAATTGTGGTCAATTTTGGGATTTTCTTACTTTGTCCATTCCACTCTTTCAATTTTTTGAGTTCACGCGTAGGTGAGGAAAAAATGAAGACAAATACAGGAAAAAAAAAAAAAAAAGAGTCACAATATTAAGATACATAATAGTCTTTGCGAGGAAAAAAATAACAACAAATATACAAAAAAGAGCCAGAGATACTTAATGGTCATTATGTCTATCTCTTATACAATAAATGTACCCATGAAGTGCAAGATGCACTAACCATTAGAATTGATGTACAATTATATACATTCTTAAAATGATAAGATCACTCACAAAATACTACATTTAGAAGCTCATTTTACTTTGAAACTAAGATAAAAATAAAATCCAAATGTTGGAATAATGAACTGAGACGAGAGATACTTTAGTAAGTAAATTCATATCCCAAAATATATTACAGGTCGTACTTGATATTTTGACAAGAAATTTAACTACTCATGAATAATAAGCACATGGATTGTTTAATTCCTCTAAAACTAAGTAAATAAACTAAAAGCTGAAACAACCTTATGATAATTTTAGCTGTATTTTGAATGTTTGTAAAAATTGCTTTTACTTTTAATTTTCTAGAAATAAATAGAAAAACTAAAAGCTAAAACAAACCTATCACAAACTTCTAGATTTTCTTAGTATTTTTTGTAAATAATTGAAAGTTGTTAAAAAAAATTTGTTGAACACTTTAATTTTTACTTTTTCACCGCTATTTCCAAACACTTCCAAAATTTCACCGTTTCCTGCTTCTACAACTTTTCACCATTTTCAATAGCAAAACTTATCTTGTCAACTACAAACTATTCGCACGTCCGCAACTGTGTTTGGAAGTGCTCAAGATAGAGACATGTTGGACCAAAATGTTCCATTCCACGAAGGGGACACAAGGGAAACAGCCCATGATTTTTCTTCCATTCCTCACATGGCTTTCGAGACAACTAATGGATGCCTTTGAAATCCTGGATTCTAATGCAGTTACAATATCTCGAACAGTCCCTTTCGGGTTTGAATGTCATTCCGGAGAACAGCGCTGTCCAGAAAGGAAATCGTATCTTGCCTCACATTCATTGCACTTTCTTATAAGAACTGGAATACCATTGATTGGGATTCTAAAATGTTTAAAAATTAAAAATGGAAAGGCTATTTTTGAGATAAAGAGAAAAAAAAATAAAAATTGAAAACAGGATCAATTTATTCAAGATTCTTTTCATAGATGTTGTATCGAGACAAAATTGTTCAACATTCAACAATCACTATAATGTCCACAAGCAAAATCATGAAGTATCACTATACCGTTTAGTTTGAAAACAATAAGTATAGGTAATACTTTTCGGTGCGAGGGGAGGGGAGGGGAGGGGAGGGCGGGGCGGGTGCACCCCCTCTCAATTGAAACTAAATGCAACAAAGTGTAAATTTTTCGCTATTTGAATGTATTATATGAATTTATGGACAAATTACATTTCACTCTCTCCGACTTTCTTATCTCCTAAAAATAACTTAAAAGCATTTTACCCTTTCTTTAATCATGGAAATGTCAACGCTGAAAACTTGACAAACAAAAATACTTTTAACATAAATAGCATCAAAACCACAGCGACAGAAATACAAAAAGTGGTCGCAAATGACAACAGTGAAAAAGATGAAACGACCATATAATGACAAAGTCCAGAATAATCCAGATAGCATGATGATTCCATTAGGGGGAGAATGTCATAAAAGAGTATAAGCTGAGGAAGTAAAGTACTTTAACATCAATTTTGGGATATAATGTGCAAAAGTATGAAAATTTGAAAGCGTGAAGCGGCATTGTCAAGCCCCCACTCCGCTACTCCCATCCCACACAAATACTCAAAGGAACCAATGCCCTAATGTCATGTTCTAATCTTATTCTTTTGACAGAAATATGACAGCACCAATTCTTCTTTGACATTAAAGCAACAGAAGTATTTAAGGTTTTTATCTTAGATTCCGGATGCTGGACATCTAGTATCAGTAACTAAATTAAGCATTGCCCACAATTTGAGATATCAATTATGCTACAACTCGACTTGTGAATCTCTGGCAGCTTTGGAAATAATTTTAGAACATAACTTTTGGATATACAGTCGAAAGAAAAACCTTCAAGTGGCGGAAGCTCAATTAAAATAAAAATTGCCTTTCTTATTTACATATCATGAAACAATAAACAAATACATACACACACACACACACACACACACATTATGAAATATTGTGGAATGTAGCTGTTAAAATATTATAATAAAGCATGAGTTGGCAGCACACGTTTGAAGGTTTGGTTCGTTTATTTTATACAAAAAACAAATAAATAAATTATAAGCATTGGACGCAAGAAATTACAGGTTCCGATGTCTCCATTCTATGTTGCATCCATCAAGCTGTTAGCATCCACATATTTTGATGTCCGTATTTTGTCTAATATGTCGCTGTGTGTTATGATTGCCACTAGATCCGTAGGAGCCTATGGCCTAAGGTGATGTAGTGTGGTCCATTCCTTAGGTGCTCGATTGGAATCAAAGGATGAAAATGGTGATTATATATAAGAAATAAGGAAAGATAGATCAGAACATGATACAGGGGGAGAACAGATAAAAGAGAATTAACAGATGAGAGGAGAAAAAGTGAAGAGAGGAAAAGGGACTCCAAAAAAAAGATTTATCATTCAGCTTGATTTCAGTAAGATACAATTACGGTATTTAAAGGACTTGCCCAAAAAAATTACTAGTTCTAGATACTTCCTAACAAACCCAAAAACCATTTTAACAATATGCCCGCTCAACAAATTATAACTAATTTTAGAATCTAATTCTGATGGCCAAAACGATGTCGCTGCCGTTTTGTATGCGACCCAAGCGTGCTTCTGAAGCTGATTCATTCAAATGGTTAATGGTTCTTTTCTTTTGCCTCTCGATTCATAACATTCCTCCCTCCTTGTTTTAAGTCTTGTCCTCAAGACTCCATTGCAAAAGCTCTAGCTGGAATGCCAATAAGTTGAAGAAGCATCTTTTCTTGTGGATCAAAGATTGGCAATAAAGTAGTGACCATTTCAGCCTTATGCAAGGCTTCAGCAATGAATAATTCTCAACCAAAAAGTTACAAGTGACAGATGGTCTTTTCATAACTTCTTGAAATAAATGCCATCCATGAGCGACAAGATCAGCATAGTTCACTAGAGGAGCATGCAGCATAAGCTCTTTGCAGCAAGCAAAAGTGAAGCACACCCCATATATAAATTGTTGCAGCCTAACAGACATAAAAGGATTCTGGTCCCAAATCACATAATAATGAGTAAGTTTGCTTGTCTCAAAATTTTCACAGTGGCTGTAGAGATGGAAGTCAAATTCAGCTAGATGAACAATCAGTTTGTCGACACAGTTCCTGGAAGCATATTTTCATAGCTGCACCTACCCTCAAGAAAAATTTGAGTCTGATGACACTACCGAGCAACAAGAAAAGTAATGGCTGGCTGGTGAGGATTGTCATAAATAGCAAGCAACTCCATGCTAAGTACCAACAATGTATCCAAATCAATTTGCACCAAAACATACACTAAGAAATATGAATTTCCATACACCAGAGAGTAAAGCAACAAGGCAGATGTTTCATCAGCCAAACTCATGCAAAGAGTGTCCAATAATGAAACGAAAGGCAGCCACACAAGCAAACCACTATGCGCGTTCCCCTCAATAGCAATGTGATTAAATTCTACATCCCAAAAATTCTCTACTGATTTGTATAAAGGGTCTTCCCAAAAATATGTTTCTTCCTTAGGGACTAACCCTAAAATGTGGTTGTCAATTTCCCCCCCTACATAGTCCACTAAAATACATCTAAGGTAATGAAAGAGAATAAGTAGAACATTAAGACTGCTTTTCGCCAATGGACTTTTTGAAGATTCAATAGTTAAGCTGAGCAAGAAATTAAAGGACAATAGCATCAAGCTTGTAGCTGGCCCCATCATTTATGTATTCCCTTTGGAAACACAAGAACCTAGAGCGAATCCAAAATAAAGCTTTGCCCATTGAGATATTACAGTTGGTTTCCCTTCAATTGACAAGGCCAATCTATACTTACTTCCTGCCTTATAATTGTGGAAGCAATAGATCTTAACTTGTAGTCGCCATGGTGGTGGCTCTAGTGGAGGGTGCGATATTGCTGGATGTGCCTTCAAGTTACTTCGTGCCTCATCCCCACCAATAAGACAACTCAAACTCAAATCCTCATATATGATATTAGCCATGTTCATCCTCTTCAAACCATTCTCCAAACCCCTGTACTCAACAGCGTCAACCTCAATAACTAAACTCAGAAAAGCCCACTTCACTGGTTGAGAATTTGATGATAAGATGCTTTGGAAGTAGTTAATCAGACATTCCCCAACCCCTTTTTCAATCCAGGACTCTGATTTATTTTATCAGACATTTCATCGAACATCATTTGTGCTAGACTCATAACAGCTTCTTTGCTAAAGAATACATACCTAGCACAATTCAAATCCTTTGCATTTGAGGTTTCTGCTGTCCTTTGGCTAGGTGGGGGTGTGAGGATCCCATTCCCCGTCGGCCTACTAGTTTGAGGTGGTGGTTGAGTGGACGTGTAAACGATTAGTTCCCTTCCCTCGTTACTGTTGAGAGTTTTGAGAAATTCACCCAACTTCCTATCCACCATATCCTCCACGCATTGCACAATCTTTTCCATTTGAAGCTTGAGTTCTTCTTGGCTTCTAGCTAAAGTTTCTTGCTCTTCTTTCATTTCCATCGCTTGTTGCTCTAGAATATCCATTTGGTTGCTGATTTTTGGAATCGGAGTGCTAGTTTCAGGATTAGGGCTTCGATACCATTTGTTATGATTGACGCTAGATCCGTAGGAGCCTATGGACCATTGTGATGTAGTCTGGTTCATTCCTCAGGTGAGCGATTGGAAGCAAAGGATGAAAATGGTGTTTATATAGTGATTATATATAGGAATTAAGGAAAGATAGATAAGAACATGATATAGGGGGAGAAGATAGATAAAAGAGAATTAATAGAGAAGAGGAGAAAAGAGAAGAGGGGGAAAAAACTCCAAAAAATCATTTATCATGCAACTTGATTTTAGTAAGATACAATTACGATATTTAAAGGACTTGCCTAACAAAATTACAAGTTCTAGATATTTCCTAACAAACCCAAAAACCATTTTAACAATATGCTCACTCAGCAAATTATAACTAATTTTAGAATCTAATTTTGATGATTAAAACGATGTCGTTGTTGCTAGCTTGAACAATGCCGTAGCCGTTTTGTATGTGTCCCAAGTGTGCTTCTGAAGCTGATTCATTCCAATTGTTAATGGTTCTTTTCTTTCGTCTCTCGATTCATAACATTAGTTGTCATAACCCCAGATCAAATGCCTATACATCCGATGTGGGATAAACTCCCACTAAAAGCCCATACTCTTAGTAGGAACCAACCAGAATCATTACACTATCGCATACTTGTGTGATGATATCTACAATACCAAAACATGTTGATGAATTGATGCTAACAACTCAAAATACAACCCCAGGTGTAACATAGAAAGCTTGAAGCTAAGTGTACAAGACAAATAGTATTCCATTATAGCAGCAAGCAGTCATGGTTTTCAACAGACATATCACATATGAATAATTGCGCACTAGCTTTTAGCATATCACAGAAGCTGCTAAAATCCAAATAGAAATTGCTATACTCTTTCATACTGTAAAAGCAGAAATTTTCTTCCATATGTTTTGCCAGACAATTAATTCTAAGATCTTTTTCCAATTAGATCATAGAAACTCTGGCAAAGTCCTTCGTATAATACATGTAAACACATAAAGTCACATGAAAGTTAAATAATGGAAAAACAGAACATGTGAACTCAATAGTTAACTGAGTCTAAATTTCAATTCTTAGCAATTTTCGTTTACCATTATTAACTACTTGCAACATTTAATCTATGCATACAAAATTTGTGAGTCTTTGAAGATAAGTAGTCATCTTGGATTTTTAGTGAAATCACATAAACAAAGTCCACAATTAAAAGCAAGTAAATTTCATGAGTTGTGAGGAAAAATGTCATTTATGTAATTCAGCATATTAGTTTGATAATGTTAATTTGCAGTGGACAAGAACTCATCTACAAAGTTGAGCCAGGATGTGACATGCGAAAAAGCTCTGAAAGAACAAGAATAAGAGAAAACATAAGCAATCCTTAAGCCGACAATTGCATGTATTAATTCCTCTAACACATCACATCTTTCTATTCCACATAGACCACATCATCACAATTGCTAGTAACCTCCAAAATTAGTTTGGGATAGAACCAGCTCATTCGTTGATGTGCTTATATTTTAGTAATGTTCAAACACTCGGCATTACCTAAGAGTACACACTAGACTAAAAAGTATTATAATTCAAAAGTAGAAGCGCTTAATAGAAGAACTATATATATAAAACGACTATTGCTTTCTATTTTATGTGTGCTTTCAGAAGGGTGTTATTACTTTTAAAAGGATGTTTAGCAACCAGTCATAACCAAAACTTTCTAGAACTTCAAAATGCATTTGGAAGGAGTACTTCGTAACATATTTCCAGTATGAACTAATTACAACAAGCACGTAAAGGGCAAAACCAACCACTTCAATCAAGATAATTAGATCTTCATGCCATTCGAATTCATTAGTTCAATGTCAAAAGTTTAAAACAACTTTTTAGATTTTGTTTGTATCATCCACCTCTCGGTCCTCTTCTTAAAGTACTCAAATTTCAGATTATGTTAGGGATGAGAGATAGATGTGAGGAGTATTTGCTGCGTCTCAAAGCTAGATGGCCAAGATGCACAATCTTAGAGAGCAGAGCTGAGGGTTGGGCAGTAGCGACAAACTGGAATGGAGATGAGAAGGCGGCACAAGGATGCAGGATGTTTTATGTTTTGGGGTTCAGGTCCTGGTTCTTAAGTTGTTGACTACACCAACAGGGATCTAGCCTTTCATGGCAACAAATTACATATCTAGTCTGGTGGAGGAAAGATGGTAGCAATAGTTGGGATAACTATTAAGGTGTTTGCTTTAATGCTCCAACTGACTGCTGTGGAGGTGGCAACTATGGGTGGTAGTTGCAGAAAGCTCTTGGCATGAGCAATGGACTAGACAGTGATGTGGTTGCAAAGCTAATGAAGGGGCAATGACACGTTGGTTTGTATTGCCTTTGACTAATGGTGAGGAGAGCGGACACAGGGGTGATGTTGGCAATTTTAGTGAGAGACAGAGGGCTATGAAATCATCATTAGGAAGGTAGAAAATATTTTGCCAATTTTGCAAATAGTGAATGGTGAGAGGAATGTGGTACAGGGGTTGGGAGGAAGGGAGGATGTTGAGTTTGACATTGGAGGGTTGTTGAGGTTGGGCTTATGGGAGCTACTGTACAATGGGGTGGAAGATGGTGGCACAGCTGCTGGGGTGGGTGGTGACTTGAGACAATGCAACAATCTGAGTGAAGAAGTAGACAATTATTTATTCTTGTTCTATTTCTTTTTCATTCATGGTAGATCAGTTGTAGAGGATCATATGGTTTGGGGAATTATTCTAGAAAACCCTTTGGGCATCAATCTCAATAGTTTCGCCTTATTTTGAACTAGCATTGCATAACGAAAACAAACCAAACAACTTTTCCAAAATCAACATAAAGAGCTTACATTGGCCACATAAAATGCTTTCGAAAATGAAAAACAACTCTAAAAACCTTGGGTTATTTCAAACAATCACCCAAACAAAATCTAATTTGGGAGAGAGGGGAGGGCATGAATTAGCTGGAAAAAAATTGTAGGACATTTTTCACCTTTGCATTAATGAACTTCAATGGAATGGCATAATTATCTTGATTGATGAAATTTGGAACATTCCCCTTGCACAATATAATTTATCTTGATAAAAAATTACATTACAAAAGTTTTCATCCAAATACATTTTCACGTTCCAGACATAATTATATGAATGTAACTTAAATAAATCATCCTTTCTAAACCCCCTTAGAAACACACAGAAAAGGGATCAAATTCACAGTTTAGCAAACGGATCCTAAAATACCCAATTCTAGGACACTTCTCAACAGCATTTGAGAATTTATCCTATTTATTGATTTTGCCTATCTAAGCCACAACCATATGGTCCTAAACACCATGCACATTTCAATCAGGCATCAATTATCATAAAATTAGAAGAAAATTATGAAGTACCATGGAATTTGTTATAAAACATAGCAATGCATGTGCTGCAAGTGTGGATCCAGCCCAGACCTTTATTTATTTTTCTTAAATAAAATGAGTTGTGGTATGAAACCATGCCCCATCTGATATTTTTTATAAATTTCTTTGAGGGTGTCAACAACGCTCCATGAACATTTTAAAAAAAAAAATACTCAGATTATTCTAGATAAATAAATTAATAAATGAAGGCATGGATTAGAGCCACACCTTTAGAAGCCGTGGTGGCACTAGCACAGGCCTTAGTATAGCTTTCTAATAATTCCAAGTCGATGGTATTTTGCTGCTGCTGCTGCTGCTGCTTCTTCTTCTTCTTTTTCTTCTTTTTTTTTTGTCTAATAATTCCAAGTCGATGCTGTTAAGTTGATGGTATATTTAAATAAAAAATCCTTTCAATCACCTTGCTTCCTGTCATAATTGAATCCACTAAATCAACCGATCCTTGTCCAAAATGGCCACTGAACTCACTAGCAAATATTCACAGCCATTTGCAGCAAAGTGCTGGCTTAACAGCGTCTAGAGTGCTTACCTCCAAAGTTTCCTAGTTTCATAAGATTTTTCACCAAATTCTTTTTCGTCCTTCCCCTCCCATAAGAACCCCATAGTAAATTCACCAGTTTGTGGGCAACAAAGTTAGGAATAGGGAGAAAAAGGCACCAAAAAATATTTTTTGTTTTTAAAAAGAGCCAAATGAAGTTAACTTCTCCACATCCAGGATAAGAATCAATAACACTGCAAGAGCTGATTAAAAAACACGCCATGTAATAGCAATTTAAGCCTATTTAAAGTTATATACCTCTAAATACAAGAAAACTTCCATTTAAAATTTATATGTTCCAAAATTACATGACTAAAGTATTCATGATTAAGTAACAAGAATTAATATAAATTATATGTCCACCCAATTCCTTGATGTTACATTGAAACTGATACATAAGGGAAACAGAATGTCACAAAATACATTAAGAATGATACTGGGCCCTCTGTCTTCATTAACAGGGAACTTCAAAGGTTTCTTTTCCTCCTCCATTTTACTTTTCCTTTTCACTTTTAATTTGATTTTATTTCACGCATGTTGTGATTCAGCATCCCCAGACCCCTGTGTGCAAGGCCTATGGAATTAGTGTCCCATTTCAATTGGGAACATTTAGTATAGAAAGCAAAACAAAGTCCTGCCACATTATTGGTGAAGTTTTCTCCTAATGATTGTGATTGTCTAATTACAATGATAGTTGCTTATTTATATAAATTCTTGCAACCAGAATACCTGATTGGCCATAATTGACTTTCTACACCATATATTTCCTTGTTTATTACAATTCTTATATGGATGTTGATTTGCATTTCAAGCTTTTTACATCTTCTCTAGCAGTTCAACATCCACGCACCACCAAATGTTCCAAGCCCCCGCTCTCCACCCAAAAACTCAACTAATTTGCTCAATTTTTAGCAATAAACATGTAACTTAATTGTCACCAACCTAACATGCAAATCAATTAGCTCTCCACTCTACATCTGAAATTAGTCAAATTCTCAATATTGCCAACATAAACCGCAAAGTATATTTTTTGTACATCATTTTGATTAGCTGCATCCTCAAATAGTCCCTTGTGCTTAAGCCTCAAGAGAACTTGGCACTTCGCAGCTTGTGGTGTGTTTTGCACTCCACTACTAGTACAAAGTTACTGTATTGCCTCGAAGCACTTCACATTTGTAAACAGTATTTCAAACAAGTTTATCAAATTATCACTATCACAGTGACAATTAACTTTATCGACGATAAAAAATTCCACATTACTGACTGCATTGTTTCATGATCCTGCCCTCAATACCATAATTC
>JACGDI010005519.1:397813-435892 GCA_014898725.1 Jacaranda copaia
CCCCCCCCCTCCCCAAATGAGAAATTAAATATCCACGGTATGGTATCAAAGGAGCTCCTACCAACCGAAGATATTAATCATACAAAGGAAATTAAATTAGAAAATGAGACTCCGAACTCACTACTCATTCAACTGTTCAAGCTCAGCCTTCAACTGTTCAATCTTGAGCCCCATGGCCCTCTGAATCGCCGCCCTCTCACTCTCCGGGAGCTTTCTCAACAGCCCTTCATACATTTCAAGAACTACACCGACAGCTGCACGCGCGCACTCAGCTTCCTCATTAAAATACACAGTTTCTTTGGACTCCATGGCCGACTCTATCTCCTCCCTAGCTTCCGCAAACTTGAGGTTAATTTTATCCACTTCCTTGTCAGTTTCAATACTGAAATTTCTAGCATCTTGGAAAATATTGAAAGGGGTAGCTGAATTTACACTAGTTGGACTGTAAAAGCGATGGGGCTTCTTGGAATTACAATATGAAGAGCATCGATTAGAGAGATTTGCGAAAGAACTTTCTGGAAAAGGAGATTTTGGCTTTGAAGATCTCCCAAAAGGGTGCCTGGAAAGCAATTTATGGAGATGAAGAGATGAACGATAAAGCATTTTGCAGATTGCAAGCAACAACAACGGCAGAGGCGAAGAAAGAAAGGGAGCCCTACGAGGGTCAATGCATTTTTCAGGAGTTTATCGAATGGGCCCATTGAGCTTGATGTTCCAAAGTGTTTTAGGAATTGGGCCTGAGCTTACGTTTTAATTTAAATAGTTGTTAGTGAGGGTTAATTCAAGTGGAATCCAAGTTTGAAATTCCAATAAAATATCAAAGTTCTAGAGGAAGAAAATGGAGAAGAGGGAAACAGATGATTGGTTATTATTTAATTTTTTATTAAATTTAATTTAGTTATTAAATAAATTGGTCTCGAATGAATTTTCATTAAGTCAAACGTTAATTAAGCTTGAACAAATTGATGTTTTTATTTTATTAGTTTTTAATTAGTTAAATAGCTCTAAATCAGATCAAATCGACAAAAATATTCCGAACAATTTGTCGCGTTTTGTAAATCAAGTTTAAATGAACTTTTAATTATTGAATGCCACAATTTAAAACTATAATCTAACTCTTTCTCCTTTTCTCTTATTTCTTAATTTTAATTGAGGAAAATATATATTATTATCGGCTCAATATCTTAAACCAAGTTAATACATTCAATGTCACTTATTTCTTTTTTATTACCAAGAGTGAATATTTTTTATGATGGCTGAAAAAAGTATAATAAATTACAAACTATTATTAATTTATATTTATAATTAATATTCATAATCTAATCTTGACCTCCTCAATATATTAAATAAAAAAACATTAAAAATTTCCTTAAATTAATTTTTTATATCTAAACCCCATAAAATTATTTTCAATTTTAACGAATCCGTTTTACAAACTTTATGTTCCAAAAACCCGAAGCATTAACTTTGACACTACTTTGAGTGAAATTGTTCTTGAATCTATTATATTAAGGTTTTTTTTAATTATTTAATTATTAATTTTAAAATTAACCCTTTTTTTATAAATGTA
Source organism: Jacaranda copaia (assembly GCA_014898725.1). Taxonomy (NCBI): domain Eukaryota; kingdom Viridiplantae; phylum Streptophyta; class Magnoliopsida; order Lamiales; family Bignoniaceae; genus Jacaranda; species Jacaranda copaia. The sequence continues at coordinate 399,384 of JACGDI010005519.1, forward strand.
TTCAATTTTCTTGTAATAACAAAATTATAAAAATTAATCTGTGAATTTTAAAAAAATTTAATCTTTTACTTAGTTCATTTTATTTTAAAAATTAAAATTATCTCTACTATAATTTACATACATTTAAATATTCAAAAAATATATTTCTTCAAAATTCAAATTCAAAATTATCATTGATACAAATCAATTTAAACAACATAGAGAAGTTTTTTCTATTAAAAAACTAATTTATTAAATTTCTTAATTAGACAAGTTAAGGGTAATTCAATCAAATAATTAATTATTACGGTTAGTTTGGTTGGATGGTGGGTTAATCCCATGATTATTCTCCTAACAATAATTACATTGAATTTAAGTGATTACAATACATTGAATAAATTATTTAGTTTGTCATATAAATTATGTTAATCCTATTGAAATAAAAATAGAGGTGTTTGTTTAAATGATAAGAGTTATTAGTAAAACTTTTTATTTTGTGTATTTGTCCCTAAAATTGGTAACCAAGATATTTCTTATCATTTGTACCAAATAGGAATCAAGGCCAAAAAGGACATTTTGCAATGCAGAATATATGGACTTGTCATGTGGGATAATTTATCTAGGGTGTGGCGAGTTTACTAATCTTGCATATATATAAATGGGCAGATAGATAGTAAATGGGTTGTTGGAGTTTTAAATACATAATCCAAAAATATGATTGGCTTTGATAAAATCAACTCATCATGCATTATATCATGAACCAAACTAATACTAAACAGGTTAGAGGATTTTTAAATACATAATCCAAAGATTGGTTTTGATAAAACCAACTGATCATGCATGTTTGGGCTAATTCGATTAGAGAGGTTGAATGATCCAACAATATGATCTTTTTAGGCTAAAATTTGCAATCAATAGCAAATATCAGACTAGTCGAGATACTTTAACTAAGGCACTTCGACACTCAAGTTAGTACTAATCGAGTGAGATAAATTGAGTAGTAGAGTAAGAGCATATAATGAATATGACATACCTAAAGGGTGGCTAGTAGTGGAGTATTTATAGCCTTCTCCAGGTAAATGATATATCTAAGATGTTCCTATCAAGTGTAGATGGCTCTTATTTTTGCCTAGAGTTATTGGTCATTTCCAATCCCGGTACTATTTCATGTGGCATCATGTCTTATGTTTTAGGGTGCATAATACTCTGGAGGTACATCTCCTGATAGAGTTGGTGGCAGAGGTGGTACTGGAGTGACACGCTCTATTAATGCAAAGGCATGCTGCCTGTCAAAGCATTGACTAGGGTAAGGATATGATTCGGTGTTGGAGTAAGCACTTTAGCTAACGGTGATCATCCAGAGAAATAGCTGAATGGATTAGGCGGCTTGAAGTCTCCCATCGGTTAAGGTCGAGAACTATTCGCTTGGCCTGGCAGTTGTGGTTGAGTGACCCAGCTTCGCCGGGTCTAGAAGCCGACCTGCGCTTTGGATGTTAAGTGGGCCTAGAAACCCTCTTTGGAGTTGATAACTTATTGGGTTAGGCCTATCATGAGTCCCCTACTCACGGTCCTAATCAAACTTGTCGATGGGAAGGAGTAGGGAGTAGACAACTAAATAATGGTTATGCAGATTTGACCAGGGTTTTTAAATTTTTGATTGTGGTTTTTGAATATTTAACTAGGGTTTTGTGCATTTAATGTGTCAGTTACATTGTGGTATATGAAGCACTAAGAGATAGCTATACAATTATTATTGCTGCTTGGGTTCCCGCATTTGAATGCCTATAAATAGGTTGGGTAGAAGCATTCATTTTTCATTTTTACTGAATTTGATTTGGTCGATTCTTGCATTCAAAGCCCTTAACCTTTTCTGCATTTTAGAGCTTTCCAGTGAAAAAACTGTAAGTTCTTCTCCAAGTTTCTATTTTCCTTCATTTGCTTTGTAAAGATGTCGAGTTCATCATATAGTGAGGATACTAGTTCCAGGGAAGGTTAGGAATAAGAGCGTGTCTAAGGGTACATCTAACATCTCATTGAGCAAGAGCTCGACATCTAGAAGCTCGAGTGTTGAGAGGGCTATTTTTGGGGGCGAGGTTGGCCCAAGTAAAGTGCCAACATCGCATGGTCCATTGTTTACCCCTGAGCATTACAGTAAGATAGTTTCCAAAATCTCCCCCATTGACCTAGTTTGAATTAGAGAAATGTACCATATTTCAGACGAGTACGAACTCTTGATGCTTGGGTCATGTGGGTAGGATGCATCGACCTCTGAGGGGGTGCATAATGGTGTTCAAAAAGGGGTTTAAATGTGGCTTTAGGTTCCCTCTAGCACTTGCAATAGTCGACCTCCTAATGGGTCTCGAAGTTTACATAACATAACTCTTGCCAAACTGCTTCGCTAATGCATACAGTTTTGCTATGCTGATGCATTTGTTTGGCTAGTCAGCTTCTTTTGCCAATTTTTCAAACTTATTTCACCTACCTATGTCCTAAAAGTTAGGTAACACCGAAGAGTTTGGATTTTAGTACTTAGCAACGCATTCGCATTGAAAATTCTTGGTAACCTTCTCATCATCACATGGCCAAGAGTGGAAAAAATATTATCTGTATGTTCAAGGGCCTAGTAAGTTTAACATTTTGAAAGGGTGGTGGAGGGGGCACGTCGAGATGTTGGGGAACCAAACGCCAAGCTGGCCGAACATTTTTGTTTAGGACCTGGTTGAGTTTTGGCAAATTGAGGCATCCATTTTGATCGAGGAGAGATGTTTAATGTTGGCTGGCTTATCGTTGGCCAAGCTAAACTTGCCCATGGGTGACCGGCTAGGTAGAAATTCTTTTCAACTATGATAACTATCTATTTTCATGTCATTATGCTCGGTTCTAATTATTTTTATTTTGTCCTTTGTTGGTAGATCGAGAAGGGATCACGGTTCATGATCGACAAAAGGCATTGGCTAGGGCTTAAAGAAATTATGAGCGTCGTTGGGCGATCGCTCAATGAGAGGCAACTTCTACTGCAGAGGCAACACCCCCGAACTGCTGTCCTGGACATACTACAAATCGAGTAAGCGACCTAGCTCACTCAATTAGTAGAGGATATTCGAGGCAGCCCCTCTAGTTGGGGCAAGAGATAGATGACCTAGAAGGAAGGCTCTTTACCTAAAAGAGCGGCGAGCGATGCAGGTAAATAGAAAGTGGCCACCGGCTATGACCTATTCGGCAAGCGTAGCGATAGGGTCTTGTTCTAGATACCTAAGCTATCGTCACCCCAGTTTGGAAATAACCCTACCATGGAGATGAAGAATTCAAGCTTGATCATTTCATCGAGGATGATGGGCGCTGGTGCCCTCAAATGCATGGTGATCAAACTTTTTATCACCGACTAGTAGACGTTCAAGGGCTAGAGCTCAGTCGGTGCACTTAGGGCTCTAGCCTACCATTACAACACGGTAAGTGTGAAATTGATTATTTTCTCATCAAGTTCTACTTTCAGTAAATTACATTGTTTGATGATAATCTTTACTTCAGATAAGCTAGCTTGAGTACTATTTTTATCACCGATCGGAGTTAGCTTTGGCGAACCATAAGAAATTATGGAAACTCTCAAGGTTCTACTCGAATCTTCCCAACTACAAGTTGACCAGCTGACCAAAGAGGTGGCCAACCTCTGAGAACAACAACTCAATATGAAAGACCAACAGCTGCTAGAGGCTGTGGAAGAGAGAAGTCGAATGGACTCTATGCAAAAAAAGGTTCACCTGGATATGCAAGTGAGCTACGCCTCTAGTCGATTAGCTTGCTATGATATTGCACTCAAGAAGGCTCAAGCAACATTCTCTCGACATTTCTCTTTGATGCAAAGAGAGGTGATGGAGCAGTTTATTCTCAACTCGACTTTCTAGAATGCAAGCATGGTTCCCTCGATTGATGATGCTCGCTGCGCATTTAAGAAGATATTAACATAACTCAAGCACTTGGGCTATGCCTTACGGGTGGAGGACAAAGATAGAATAAGCCTAATCTTGGGCGAGAAGCTATAGCCCTACTTGGAGTCTGAAAAGGCCGTAATTAATGAAGGTGGGGAAAGGGTTGCCACAACGAACGCTTCTGTTGAGCCCATGACTGAAGCTTAGTAAAAGCAGGTTGAGGTCAAGTGTAAGCTAGCTGATCTAGTGAGGAAGCTTGCCTTTGCTAAGGACTTTACCTTTTAACTCACAGATGGGTAGGTCGACGTTGCCCAGTACGTGTTGCGCTCAAATGACTTTATGGGCTACATGGTGAGGCTCTCACAGCCAACGCGAGACATTCTATCCCTTACATCAATGATGCCTGAGCCCAATTAGGACATGTAGGAAGTTGCTTGGGTAGGTCGATCTAAAGGTGCTGGGTCGAGCTAGAATTGAAATTCTAACTCTCTCCTCCCCTCTTCCTTTTTTTTTCTTTTTATGAATGTTATCCTTCTGCTGTAATGAGCATTTTCTTTAATGAAATATTACTTTGATTCTGCTCAACGTGTATGCAATCCATTTTATAGCTTTCTTGTCGAATACAACCATTTTCTCGCAATTGTGTGTTTGATAGGTTGATAACCATGTTAACTTTGTTGTCAATTTAGGTTGCTATTGAGAGATGTGCATAGTTTCGTTGAAGTATGTTCAATGATCTGTTTTTAAAATTTTTCTCAACTTTATAGTCCAGTTTCATTACTCTTGGTCGTGTTCGAGATTTCTTAACTTTGTAGCATTGTGCTGATTTGTTGATCGACTACAGGGTCGATTGCATAGTTTGGGCTGAAAAGCATTAAGTTGGCAGCGTGTAGCTACTTTTGGATTGATGATAGGGTCAACTTGAAGCTAGGGCTTGGAGCCTTGAATTGACAACTGAAAGCTGCTTTTAGGTCGACTATGGGGTCAACTTGAAACTTGGTTTGGTAGCATGAAACCGCTTTTGGGTCAACTGTGGGGTTGACTTGAAATTTGATTTGACAGTATGAAGCTGCTTTTAGATCGACTATGGGATCAACTTGAAACTTGGAGTTATACAAGATAGATGTAGCTATAACAATATAAGTGAATGATAGCAGTGTGGCTAGAACTTTATTTATATCACAAGATACAAAGATGATTATAGTGTGCTTTTATATATAGAGTTTCTTCAAGTTGATGGCATTCCATAGGTGAGAGAGCTCATCCCTATCAATGTTAGCAAGTCGATAAGTGTTATGCTTTGATACCTTCACAACCGTATAGAGTCCCTCCTATTTTGGGTCAAGTTTGCTAATGTTCTTGGATACTTCCACCTTTTTGAGAACGAGGTCTCCAATCTTAAAATGGCACAGGCTGACCCTTTTGTTATAGTTCTCTGCCATCTTTAATCTACAATACTGCATCGTGTAATAAGCTTCTTGCCTTTATTCATTAATAGCCTCAAGGTCGAGCTTCCTTTTTAATGTGTTCTTGAGTGGATGGAAGTGAATCACTTGAACTGTATGCTGTATGAGTTCTGAGGGGATGATTGCCTCAGATCCATAGATCAAGCTATAAGGGCTATGACCTATGGTTGTGCGGTAGGTTGTCCTATATGCCCATAACACTCTTGGGAGTTCATTTGCCCAACTCGACCTAGTATTTTGGATTTTGGTTTTTAAGTGGTTGAAAATTATCCTATTTGTTTCCTGTCTGGCTGTTCGATTAAGGGTTACCCACTAAAGCAAAATATTAGGTGATTCCCAAGGCCTTGCACCAACTTTGGGTATTTCTATTCTGGAACTGGGTCCTATTATCTGAAATGAGGATCTTAGGTAGATTGAAATGACAGATGATGGTTTTTTAGATAAATCTTTTGATGGCCATGTCAGTTATATTTGGGACAGCTTCGGCCTTGACCCACTTGGTGAAATACTTGACCACCATAATTATAAACTTTCACTTACCTATTGACTTTGGCACTAAGCCTAAAATATTGATCCCCCACTAGTTGAACAGCTAAGAAATCTGAACATTGACCGTGGGCGCAGCGGGTTGATGTGGGAGGTTCGAATGAACTTGGCATGATGGATATTTTTGAGCAAAATCAACAGCATCTTTCAGTAAGATCATCCAAAAGTATCCATACTTGATGATTTTATAAGTGAGGAATCTTTCCCTTAAATGGTTCCTACACATGCCTACGTGGATATCCTATAAGACCTCACGAACCTGTCGGGATCTAAGCACTTTAAGGGCGGTCCAGAGATTGATCTATCATACAGCTAGCCATGCTCATTGAGTGCAAACTTGGTAGCTTGTCCTTGAAGGCAAAGAGCCTCATTTTTATCTATGGGGACCGTTCCATGAATCAAGTAAAGTTTCATCGAATCTTGCCACAAAAAAACTGTCTCTTTAATTCTCCTCACCAAGTTCTCCTTGAAAGGGCCGATCAATGGCCTATCAGCAACCAAAAAAGTTATCATCCTATCTCTTGTACCTTTGGTCAAGCTAATAAATTTTGGCAGGGCATCTACGTGTTCGTTCTCAGATCAAGGTACTTAATTGAGGGTGAATTTTTTATATGATTGCTGTAATTTTTTAACCTCCACCAGGTATCGGCTCATTGTTGAATCTTTGGCCTCAAAATTTCTCTCGACCTATTCTGCTATCAACTGAGAGTATGTGATCGTAGCTAGGTGGTCGACTCTTTGATTGAGTGCCATCCTCATTCTAATGAAGAGGGCCTCGTATTTTATCTTGTTATTAGTAACTGTATAGTCGAGTTGGTCACAAAATCATACTCCTTTGCTATTGAGGAACAGAGAGCTACTCCAACTCCCCATCCCAATGTGATGGATGATCCATCAACAAATAAAATCTAAGCAAGAGGAGTTTTGCTGGTCTTTTTTGGGAAATCGACTCGCTTGGCGATGAAGTCAGCCAAGACTTGCACTTTAATGGTTGTTCTGGGTTGGAAGGTGATATCGAATTCTCCCAACTCATTGGTCCATTTTGTTAACCTCCTAAATATGTCTGGCTTTGATAGCACTTGCTTTAATGACTTGTTTGTTAGTATTATCATGGCATGAGACTAGAAATATAGGTGTAGCTTCAAGCCAGGATGACTAATGCTAAGGCAAATTTCTCAATCTCCAAGTACTTATGTTTCGATCCTTAGAGTGACTTAATACAATAGTAAACTGGTTGATGACTTTCATCTCTAGTCGAGACTAAGACCAAGCTGATCGACATTTCTGAGACATCTAAGTATATGTGAAGTACCTCTCTAAATTTAGGTTTTGCGAGCACAAGGGTGAGGACAAATGCTGTTTTAATTCATCCAGAGCCCGATCACATTATTCATTCTACTGAAAACCCAATTTCTTAGCATTTCTGAGAATTTTTAAGAAACATAGGCTCTTGTTGGCTAATCGAGTGATGAATCTCCAGAGGGTGATAATCCTCCCGACTAGCCACTGCACATCTCTTACTATTCGAGGGGGAGCAATGTCCAATACAACCTGAATTTTTTGTGGATTGACCTCAATACCCCATTAATTGACTATATAACCTAATAATTTGCCTCCTCGAACCCCAAACATACACTTGCTTGGATTCAGCTTTAGACCAAATGCTCTCAATATTGTAAAAGTGTGCTTGAGGTCAAGTAAATAGTCTTTAGCCTTATCTATTTTTGCAATTATATCATCAACATAAACCTTCATATACTTGTCGATCTCACTCTTGAACATAAAGTTGACCAGTCTCTAGTTGGTTGCTCTAGCATTTTTGAGTTCAAAGGGTATGACCAAAAAGTAATAAACTCTATTGGGGACTACAAAAGAGGTTTTATCCCTATCTTTAGGGGCCATGAATATCTGATGATACCCTTAGAATGCATCAATCATACTCAATAATTCACAACTAGTCGTGTAATCTACTGGTAAATCTATTCGAGGTAGGGATTAAGGATCCTTAGGGCAAGCTTTATTCAAGTCGGTGAAATCATTACAAATGCACCATTTTCCCTCATTCTTGGGGATGAGTACAATATTACAAAGCCAAGAATGATATTAAATTTCTATAATACAACCTACATCTAAGAGTTTCTTGACTTTCTCTTCGATGATTTGAGTCCTCTCGACATTGAAGGTTCTTATCTTCTACTTGACCAGCTTGTATGAGGGGTTGACATTGAGGTGGTGTTTGATCACACTAGGGTCGATTCCTTAGATGTTGGATGCCTTTCAAATAAAAACATCAATATTTTTCCACAAAAAATCGACCATGAGATACTACAAGTGGGGACACATATTTGTTCTAATCCTGGTAGTCTTGTTGGCGTTCCCAGGCTTCAGCTCAACTATTTTGAACTCTTCAACAGGCTCAACTTGAGTGTCTTCCAACTTTCTCTTCTTATTGGCTTGGCCCTTCTCAAGTTCTGCTATAGGGGCATCCCTCGAGGTCTTCAATTATGGTTGAGTCTTTTGCTCACTTGACTCGACTGAAATATTGTAACATCGCCAGGCTTTCTTAATGTTAATAGCAGCTTATTTGTGCCAGCCGTGGTCGAGAATTTGATCTTCATGTGATAGGTCGACATGATGACACAAAAATAATTAAGAGTTGGCAACCAATTATGACATTATAGGTAAATAAGGTGTCAACAACTAGATAGTTTAGCATTAATGTCTTTTTTCAGGGCGCATCCCTAAATGACATAGAGAAGTTGATGGAATCTTTTGGAGTGATTTTTGACCCTCCAAACTCAACCAGAAGGGTATGCATAGGCTTAAATTTTAGTTAGCCTAAGGTCATCCTTTTTAGCATTGAGAGAGAAAAGATGTTGGCCGAGCTATCATTATCGACTAAAACCTTTCTAACTTCAAAGTTGGCAATCTCAAAAGAGACCACCATAGTATAATCCATTTTGTGGTCGATATTCTTCCTTTGAGATTGGCCAGGTCATCGTTAGTGAAAAAAATGGGTTCTGTACTCATGGATAAATGGAAGGTTATTTCAATCAAAAAGGCTTTAGTCGACTCTAGCCTCCTCTATGTCTGCCTCTTCGCTTACTTTGAGGCCCTCCTAGTGGGACCTTCTGCAATCATGTCGATCATACCTTGAATGGGTCGACAATCATCCTGGGTGGATTTTTTTCCTTTATCCTCTCTTCTCAGGCTAACCGACCTTACTCTACAAGGAGTTCGATCAATTTTTCCCCCTTTAGCCTATGCGTCACTAGCCACATATTTTTTGAGAAAGCCCTACCCGATGAGCCTCTCAATTTTATCCTAGAGATTGAAGCTGTCATCTGTGTCATACCCCCTTTGTTTATAAAAGTGGCAATATTTATTCAATTTTTTAATTACTTCAATCTCCATCAACTTTCTTGATTTCTTGTGGAGGTTGTCATGCTGGATTGCAAACAGGACCTCTCTCTTTGTAATGTTCAGTGGAGTGTAGTCATGGAAGTGTTTTATTAGAGATCGACCTCTTTTCCTCTATATCTAGTCATTTCTCTCCTTATTTTTCTTTATGTTGACCTTAGGGTTTTCAAACTTCAACCTGTTCATCTCTTCCTAAATCATGTATCTCTTTGCTAGGTTGATCAATTCCTCTATTGACTGCGGGTGCTCTCACACCAAAGTATTAGCACATTCTTTATGTTTGAGCCTTAAGAATAGCACGTCGATTAAGAACTCGATCTTGGGGTTGTCATTCTTCAGGACCTCCATGTTGAACCTTGTAAAAAATTCATGGAGTGACTCCCTCTCATTTTGCTTGATGGTGTGAAGATGGGTATAGGAGAGCTCTGTCTTTTACCGACTAGCAAACTAGTGTAGAAATTTATCGTAGAGTTGTTCATAGAAGTATATCGACAATGGTTCTAGCTTAACAAACTAATAAAGTGCTATACCATAAAATGTGGTCACCAACATTTTCACATGAATATATTCATTATGCCCATACAGCTGCATCATATGTTCAAATTGCATTAGATGCTCGTTGGGATTAGTTGAGCTATTGTATCATGAGAGTCCGATCAAGACCTTGGCGTCAATAAGAATGCGCTCTTTGATAATCTCTTGAATAAACAGCGAGCCTTTCTCTCTCAATGAGACCTTTTGGGGCTCTCTGGGTTGGGCAACTTTTCAATATTTTTTCTTGAGATCCCGTCGATGTGTTTGTTCAGTTGCTGCACTTGGTGGTAAACTTCTTTCCATGTCTCCCAATCAGCTTAGGTAATATTTCAATCAAAATAAGGCCTCGCGTGCTCGGCCCTATCGCATTACGGGGCTTGAATGGGCTAAAGCCACATGATCTGCTGATTCATCCACTTCTTCACACTGGTCTAGTCTGGATCGTTCAACCTTATCGCATTATGGGGCTCGATCAGGTCAAACATAATGGTCTATAGAGTTTGTAATTTTTTCCCTTAGCTCAAGCTACTCTTTCTTTCCTAGAGGGTACCTGAGGCTTGCTTCTCATTTGGCTGGTGGTTGCTTGGACTCTTGGCGACTAAGACTGTCCTGGGAAGACCTCTTATCTAGGGCCAAAAGTTAGGGAGTTACACTTCCAGCTGGGGCTGGCATGGTTGTGTGCCTGTTCAATGCTACAGAAAGTTAAGTAGAGATCTGGGTAGAGATTTGTTCATTTATAAATTGCATTAGCTGAGGGATGGTTAGCGTTACAACTTGCTTCGATAGGGTGCTGGGGCTTGGGGCATGAGAACCTTATAAGGATTGAAGGAGGTGGAGGTGTTATCGTTCTATCATCCTTCCTCTTGGATGCGAATCTCTTAGTATTTACCATTTTCTCAATTACAATCTCAAGTTTCCTACAGATGACGCCAAAAATGATGAGGTTGAAAGTTATTTTTAGTAAATTGGATAGTATTTGCACTAATCGACCAGAGAGGTCAAATGATCCAATAATATGAACTTCTTGGGCTGAGATTTGCAATCAACCGCAAATGTTAGACTAACTAAAGTGCCCCTGGCTAAGGCATTCTAATACTTAAGTTAGTATTGGTCGAGTGAGATAAATCAATCAGTAGAGTAAGAGCATATAGTATATATGGTATACCTGGAAGATGGCTAGCAATATGGTATTTATAGCCTTCTCTAAGTATATAATATGTTTAAGATGCCCCTATTAAGTATAAAGGGTTCTTGTCCTTACCTAGGATTTGTTGGTCATTTTTTATCCTAGTACTATTTTAGGTGGCATCATCTCCTATTTTCCAAGAAAAATAGTACTCTAGAGGTGCGCCACTTGATAGAGTTGGTGGCAGAGGTGGTGTTGAGGTGGCACGGCCATTAATGCAGAGACACGCTGCTTGTCAAAGCATTAAATGCGATCAGGATATAATTTGATGCCGAAGTAAGCACTCTAGTCGATGGTGATCAATTAGACAAAGTGGTTGACTAGAAAGATGGCTGAACAGACTAGGTAGCTTGAAGTCTCCCGTCGAATAAGATTAAGAACTATTCACTCAACTTGACAATTGTGGTTGAGTGACCCAGCCTTGCTGGGTTTGGAAGCCCAATTGCACTTCAAATGTTAAGTGGGCTTGAAAATCCTCTTTGGAGTCAATAGCTTATTGGGCTGGGCCTACTGGGTTATCCTATATCAATACCATGAACTAAATTAAACTTAAATGTTTTAGGTATATCTATGGTGAAGTGTAATTAGATTTTACTCACATAAGGTATATCCTAAATAAGTGACATGTGTTATGTATAGTAAGCTAACTTGACATCAAGTTGTTGTTTTGTATTTTAAAAATTTAATATGTTTCATATTTGTAAATATTTTTCAAAAAATTTAAAAAACAAGACAACTTATAATTTTAGATTTATCCTCTATCTCATTTATTCATTCTATAAAATCGCTACTCACTCAATGACTCATGTTTAATCAGATAACTTCTAGTATCCTCTTCTCTAATCTTGTCAGGAATGGTGAAGTTGCTTCATTTTGAGCTTAATCCTCCATCTCATGTATTTATTTTGCAAAATTGCTAATCACCTTGCCAACAAATGTTCAATCAGATAACTCTTCAAACTCCTCTTCTCCAATCTTGGCGTGAATGACAAGTGACAACCATACCAAAGCAGGGACAGTAATTAGGAATCATGTGGTGAATCTTTGGGAGTGGAATGTGGAAGTATTTGCAAAAAAACAAAATTAGTGGAGAATTCATAGAATGTGAATTTGGCAGAACTTCTTTTAGGTAAATTCAATTTGTAATTGAAAAGATTCTCTCTCTCTCCCTCTCTCTCTCTCTCTCTCTCTCACACACACACACGCGCGTGCGCGCATAAATTTTCATGCTCTTTTTTACACATTTCTTTTATTGCCATAAATAAGAGGTGCCCCTGAAATTAGGAAAATCTAGTTGGTAGTGCTAAAACTAGACAATAGCAGCTTCAGTTGAGGACAAAAAAGATATGGTCTAAAGCAATGAAGCGATGGGGGAAAGAACTATTGCTAAAACAATTGGTGATGGCTTTTTCTCTTGCAATCATCACCAATAAGAATTTCATGATGCTCATATTGATCAAAATGAAAGCAAAAAGGAAAGGAAGAAATTACTAATGATCGCAAGAATAGTAATCCTTAACTATTGATTTTTCTTTTTAAAAAATAAATTAAATTTTTATTATTATCTTTTTGACTTTAAAAAAATTCGATTCACAGTTGAATGCTAGTTGAACTTTTACCATACCTTATTCATCTCTTTCTTTATTTTGTTGGTTATTGTTATACACAATTTCAAAAAAATGAATTGGTCGATATATTACTTTTGCCCAATTGGAGAGTAACATGTATAAAATAATATGTTAGTTATTAATTCAAAATTTTCTATTTATCTTGAAATTTGTTAAATTAAATTTCAAAAGATAAATAGTTAATTTTAATTAATACTCAAGTATTTATTTTATACTTAAATCAAATATTGATAAATATCAAAGATAAAGTGTCCATGTCTATAGATCAATCAAACTAAAGATATTTGATATTTGATATTATCTCTTAGTATTTGATATTACCTTATTAAAGAAATGACCATCAAAATAGTTCAAGTTAATTTGGACGTTTTTGATCAAGCATCTATGAAAAAGGGGTGATTAAAGCTTATTCGACACACATGCTAGCAAGTGAGCAAAACTTTGAAGAAGTCCGGCAATTCTTTCAAGCAATTTAAGGAGATCTATGTTGTTCAAGGTGTTCTTCACGGAACTTATCATATTTTAGCATTTGATTTGAGATTAAGATGCGGAGCCCTTGAATTGACATTATTTTATTCAAACTAAATTCAAGGAGATTCACGATGTTCTAGGCTTTTTTTCGCGCAGCTCATATGTTTTGATGTTTGATTCAAGATTAAGGTGCAAAGACCTCGAATTGGCATTATTTTTTGCAAATCAAATTTAAGGAGATCCATGGAATTAAGTTCTTCATGAAGTTAATATATTTTGGTATTTAACTCAAAATTAAGGTATGAAGCCCTTGAATTGGCATCATTTTTCTCCAAATCAAATTCTAAGAGATTCACGATGTTCAACTCATTCTTCACAGAGCTTATATATTTTTTATGTTTCATTCGAGATCAAGATATGGAGCCCTCAAATTGGCATTATTTCAAATCAAATTCAAAAAGATCCACAACGTTCAAAGCATTAATTGTTGAGTTCATTCAATTTCAAAATCATATTTAGAAGGAAAGAATCAAAGGATTATATTAAAGATTAGATCCACAGTTGATAAATTCAATTTCATTTTATTTGTATGATTTTTTCTTGCCTTGTAATTTTATTTGTTGCAGATAAAGAAATTTGCTCTTATAGAATTAAAATTGGAATTTCTTATTTATAGTTACTACTATACAAAACTTCAGTAAATGAGTTGGAAATGAGAATTGCTATTATGGTATATCAATAAAAAATGAGATAGAAATTTCCTCAATATAGTGCATATCAAGAAGAAGTTTAGTGGCGTTGAGTATTCAAATATATTCTTGTGTTGCTTGTAATATAATTTTTCTAGAAAAAAAAATATTTTTAGATTATTAAAAATTTCACTACAGTAAAGAATTTTCATTTAGTTGACATGGCACTTCGATGTTGGTAGATACTCTTTTTTTTTTTTTTTTGTCTTTCCTTATTCTTATTTATATTAGTTAGATTTTCCATTTTATTACCATTCACAATGTCATTAGCATTCTTATCTAAATTTTAATTTATTAGCTTATGATTTGTGGTAGATATATTGAAAGATGTCAAGTGTAAAAGATAAAGGTGTTGAGGTTGTTGCGCATGATGAGAAAGAGCATATCTCTTCTAATAGGATAGACAATTGTAGCTCACACAATAATAAATTTGCATCATCTTCATTGAGGGACAATGTTCTGGACCCAATAAATGTGCTCCAATTAGTTTTCAAGACTGAGCAAAAAATAAATCTTTTCTAATTTTATTACGAAAAAGAATTATGTTTAGACATCTATACATATAGCAAAAGAATTAATAAACATGGTTTTGTAAAAAATCAAAAGTGGGTTTGTTCTTTTGCTGAATTTCATCAATATCTAAATATGGTTTATGTTCATAGGAGATGTGCAACATTTGATCTCTGATGTAGATGTAAGTCTTCTTTTTGAGTATCGCGTAATATAGCTTATGGGCTTTACAAAATGACTGAGTTTGTTCTGCACCGTAACCATCCACTTGTGATGACTGATACAGCTCATCTTTTAAAATGCAATAGGTACTTGCTATGTAATTTACTCACCAATTCATATTTGATGGTTTCGCGTTCATATTATGAAATGACCAAAGATGCTGAAATGTTATATCTACAACAAAGATATTGTCATCATTATTAATTCTAGATCTAAAGTAGTCCCTCTTGAATGTTTTAGGTACATGTCGATCTTGTATAAAGCACTTTTGGATAGGCTAATGAGCTTTGGAATGAGGGTTTGCAAAGCTTTGAATTATTTAGTGCACATTTAAGGTGTTCTTGGAAAGTTATCTTTCAAAAGCAAAGATGCATATGATTTTCTTTTACAAATAGAAAATAGAGAGTACTCAAGGTGGGGATATTAACACTATAATTACTTTGCTATAGGGTCTACAAACTCGTGATAAGGACCTAATATTTGAATTTATGTTACATGAGAAAAATGTATTAACTTATTTTGGGTTAATGGGATGTCTTGTGCCTAATTTAAAGTGTTTGATGATGTGCTTTTTTTTTTACAGATATATAAAACCAATGAATATCAATTTCCACTTGTGATTCTCTCTTATGTTAACAATCACCTAAAAACATGTGTGCTCAAGGCAACAATATTGTATAGTGAGATAGTTGAGTCATATTGTTAGTTGTTATAGAAATTTAAACAGGTGGTCGGAGACGTACCATCATGTGTTCCAACTCATCAAGATGCTGCAATGTGTGCGACAATCAAGGTTGAGTTTCTCGAAGCAAAAAAATAGTATTTGTAGTTAGCATTTAAAGTGTAATACACTCTGTAATGTTGGAAAGCGTTATTTTGTTACAAATATTAGGGATCTCATCACCATAAATTATAATGTTGTGGAATTCAAAGTTTTTTGGCAAAAAGTAGTTGAAAGGCATGGCATTATAGATCATCCTTGGGTTTTAGATGTTTACAAAGATAAGAGTCTTGGAGTGAAGCTTATTGTCAATGATACTGCATGGCCATGATGATGAGTACTCAATGAGTGGAGTCAATGAACTCTTATTTAAAGCTAGATGTGAATCTTGAGTTGAATTTGTATGATTTTCTAATGCATTTTCATGCTTGCCTTGGAAAATTGAGAGCATTATTCTTGGATAACTAAATAAAAGTAGAAAGATATACACCATCTCTAAAAATATAAAATGCTAAAAAACCTTAAAAATCATGTAGCAAAAATATACACAAGGAACATTTTTGGTACAAGATAAATAGTTACTAACAAGGCCTTATATTGAAAGAAGCCATCAATGAAGACAATGCAATTTTCACCTTCAATTTTGTTCCTTAGGACAATCCTTTCATGAATACTTGTTATTTGGTCATCAATTGGCTAAGAGAGACTTTTTAGTGCCAATGCCTCATCGTGTTAGAATCAGATAGAAGTCCATGTAGGCAAATTATTTCTGCTCTAAAGTATTTGCAACAAACTAAACTTCTTGAACCAATCATCAAATACAGATGGATGGTGGACAGTTGTGTGAAATTAAGAAAGGAATTCCATTCCCTATTCCTTTTTGAGGAACCACAACGCCATAGATATGCACAACTTCATAAGGAATGTGCAAACTTTTGCCTACTATCATCTCAAATAGAAAAAGCAATTGCAAATACAATTAAGATGTTGCATGCCTTGATGGAGTATGTAGAACTTAATAAAATTAGGTGCTACTTAGTTGGTGAGAATCAAAAGATGAAAAAAGAGAATGGTAATGTCTATGGAAAATTTGCAAACATTTCTTCTACTAAATGCATACGTGGTCCAAAGTGAAAATGATCTAAAGGGGCTGCATGTGCAAAGAAACCACATTGTGGTCATTGCAGGTATGAATGCATTATTAGTTTTTAATGAAATCAATTTTACTATTTTATTTTGTAATAATTTTCCTATTTTGCAGTCTGCTTAGACACAAAATTAGTGCTTACAAGGAAAATCTGAGTACAACAAGAAAGACTTATGGTGAGAAAGTGAAAAACAAAACTAAGAAGTTTTAGGTACGTGCACGAAAGAGGAGTCAGTGTAGGGAAGTGCCATTGCCACTAACCTTGGAGAATAGACCCCCCGTTGGATCTACTATTGATGGAAACCAGGAGGATAACACTTGATGTTATTTGTGGGAGATGTTTTCTATTTTATTTATAGCAAGCTATTCATATCTTTCTTAATATTTAGGATTTGGATTTTTTTTTCTATAATTTTGTATTAGTTTTGAAAATAGATTTACTAGTAGTTGAGAAACTTTTAGTAGAGGCAGATGTATGTTAAATTGAACAAATTTTCTACAAAATTTAAGGTGCTCTCTATATATTACTACTTAGTTGCAAAGTGATTAGATGGCAGTTTGAAAGATTAGAGGATTTTTTGCCATTCGAGCCACTAAGTTTTACTTGGTCACAGGCTGGAAATAGGTTAAGCAAGAAATGTCAAGGAGGTTAGTTGGCTCCACATTTTCATCAAATATAAAACAGTTGATATATGAAACATTTAAATTATTGGGAGGTAAAGAAGTTCTTTCTTGAATTGAATTGCTACAATTCATTCAATAACAAATAGCAATCTTGAGTTGTAATTTAATTTTATGCAAACATTCTGATGTTGTAATTTTCTCTTGCCATTTTAACATGTCTTGAACCTACTCCAAGTAATTATCTTGAGTTGTTCCCATTATTTCTTCTTGATTTTATATTAATCATTAGATGGATAAATTTATAAAGAGAGATGGTTTTATGGCCTTTTAATTTCTTGAATAAAGAGGAACTAGAGGTTGCAATGATCAGGATTTTTTGTTTTGTGAAAAAGTTGCTACACTCTGATGGAAGCAATTTCTTGTCGATATATATTAAGTTAATACTACTGCTTGGTGGTATTTAATGGTAGTTTTTGCTTTACAATTCCTTCTAAGTTGCATGTATATTTTCTTTTTTCTTTTTTCATTTCCTTTATTTTGTTAAGTCTTTTTCTTTTGATGTTATGCTATTTCTTTTTGGTTCATAGGTGTCATCTTGCAAGTTGTATAAAAAGGAACCCAAGTACACTTTGATTTGTAATTAAAAGGTGGTAATCACAAAGATGTTTGTTGGGGAGTGCAGAGCACCCTCAAAAGTTGATATAACCTTAGTAAGATTTATTTTTTCTCAAATTAGTTTGAATGAATAAAAATCTACCTTCTTATAATGGATAACCAACTTGTATTTTATGAAAATTTAGATTTTCAAAAGTGAAAGGAATGAAGATTTTGGTTTTCAAACTTAGCATTTGCTTGTGTCAATGGCAAATTGCTAATAAATTTGCATTTGATTGTTCACACAGCTGCAAGTTTTGATATGGTGAGTTTACTATTCCAAAATTAGCTATGGAAAATGAGATTTTCCTCATATAGTGAATCTTTTTGCTTCACTTGTGGTTTTTTTTTTAATTACTAAATATATAGTTCATTATTATTGATTGAACATCTCCACTACAAAACTTGTTATTTATGTTGTTTTACACTTGTACCCTCTTAGCTACAAAAATACTTGTTTTGTTACTATTTATTTGCATTTTATTTAATCTTGACTCAGGTGCATTATATGAAGAAGTACTTAAACAAAAGGGAAGCCATGAACTTTCTTAGTTATTATGCCAACATTAAGCCACTCTTTACTTAACTAGGTATATTTTACCTACTTTTAACTCAAATATTTATTGATGAGAAATTCTTAAATAATGATATATGTGCTATTTAGTTATGTAAGATCATTCATCTTTATTGATTGAATGTGGTTTTTTCCCCACAACAATAATTCAGACATTGCCTCAAGTTTAGATGCTAAAACTTAGCCCTAAATGTTTTCTTAGCAACTATCCTAGGGCATGAGTTGTTCATGCAATTTATAAACTTCCTGTTTTATATTTAATTCAAGTCTTCAAAGTCAATACCTATCACTTTTCCAAGTATCCACGTCAATAGCCTTTTACTATAGTTTACCACTTTGATTTGTTCTTCCAAAATTCAAGTTTACAAGTCTATTATACTCCCAATAGATGAGTGAGCTATTATTAAGATTCTATGAAGCCATATCTTTCACTTTATTTAGGTTAATGGGTAGCCACAGGGTATAGTGCTCTAATGTTCAAAGACGGTATGGGATTTTAGTCTTTAACTTTTAGGTAATGACAAATTTTGATGTATGAAATGGTCAAGAGAATGAAATATGTTTGGTGTGGTTACATACATGGCCTTCATTCAATTTCATTAGTGAGACCATTTACTAGTTTATCCCAAGAAATTAATTCAACAAATTACAAGTCCTTAAGCGACTTTGCACACTTCTAAAAAATTAGAATCTGACTTAGAAATATTGATCAATGTGGGTGGCAACAAGGGCAGTACTATAGTTGAAACATAGTTCTTGGGTTGCTTTATGATTAGAAGGTTTGAATTTCCTTGTTGCTAATGGTTATAAGTTTTAACACAGTAGCAACAACTTGGTTCTTAATGCTAAGGTCACTAGATTGAATCCCATAAAGAGCTATTATTTGGAGGTAAGAGAGAGGGGTTTATTGGCCTGTGTAGTAGCAATCCACCTCAAGGATGGGTCATGGTTGAAACATGGTGCTTGACTTGCTTTACAATTTAAAGATTTCAGTTACAAGGCGCTAATAGTTATAACTTTTAGTACAGTAAATAGTTATCCTACAAGTAACCAAGTGCAACTAGGTAGCATATTTTCTGAGCCAATTTTCAAATGTAAATCTCTTGGTTTCTAGATTTCGCATTACTTGAATTTTTCCTTACCTAAGGAATAAAAAATTTATGGTAGGGCCATAAGTTTGCTCTATTTTTATAGAGTGAAAGTTTTCGTCCTTCATAAAAGGCATTCCAAATACTATACATGTTTTTTCTTTATAAAATGAGTCTCATGATTTGGTGAAAAATACATATAGTAGCAACGCTACTTTTTCATAATAAAGTTTCCCCAATCAATTGATTACTAGTTTATATATGGAAAGAGTGAGCAAATGATTTAGTTTTAGAATAGAGAACCTAATCTTCAATAGTTGAATTTTCATCTTTTAATCAATTTCCTATTCATTTTTTTATGAGTGTGGCACTTTGTTTGTACACATGCTCATAAAGTAACTAATATATCATGTTTTTGATAATTAGAAATTATTTCTTGGAGCCTCTACTATCTGTTCAGATTTCTAGGTAAAGTAGAAGAGTTTATTTTAATACAGCGTCATAAAGTCAAAGCTTTTGAGGATATAGTTGGAACTTAGGCTTCTCTACCATCTCTATAGGTTATTCATTTATAACTCATGTTTGAAAGCCTGAACATTTGAGATAATTGGTTTAAAATTTGTTGGCAACTTGTCGATGAAAGCCAGACCTCATTTATATATCCTTAAACTTTCCAATTCAAGTTTTCATTGAAAGTGCAACACAACTTAGTTTAGAAATTCTTTCTACATCTATTCTTGTTTTATTTAATTTATTCTAGGTAATGAAATCATATATATATTCATATCATTTTTGGATTCTTTACACTAATCTCATCTTTACATGTGTGGGATAGAATTCTTTACATTATTAAAATACCTTTATGAAAAACAAAACAAAGCAAAATAAGACAAAAGCCCTAACCTCTTTCCTTCCATTACAGTCAACCTACCACTCTCTATATTACTAGCCAACCTCTTTTCCAACTCTACACTTGTCCAACACCTTCCCCTCAAGCTAGAGTGCATCAAAAGAATAGAAAGCTCTAGCAATCTCATCCTGTCATGACCAGAATAAAATCTTGTTTTAATTTTTGATTGGCTTGCATGACTACGCTGTCAGTCTAATTATGAAATCTCATTAATATTTTGTCTACTCTGTCTACCTTTAATGCCTAGGTGCTTATATAGCTTTCTATCCTCTTTACCAATCTTTCTGGCATATATTATGTTTGAAGTCTTGATTTATATTGGTCTTTTTTTTCTTAATTTATATTAGGTAATATATTACATATACATCCATATCATTCTTATACTTTAACTATAATCCCATCTTTATATATATATAGGACTTTAACTCTAATATTTTATGCATTTAGTCTTATTTTATTTAATTTATATTAGGCAATATATTATATATACATCCATGTCATTCTTGTACTTTAACTCTAATCCCATCTTTATATATAATGATAGTGTTATTCAATAGCCATCAAGATACTTTATAGCATGTCCCATTTAATCAACCATATTTGACTTGTTATTAGATATATTTATTGAATAGTCTATGTTATATCTGGCTCTAATCTAGTTGGATCGAGTTTGTTAATTGAAAGATTTTTTCTAAAATTTTTGTTTCACACCCTTGATTTCTCATAATTCAGTAATGTAATATGCATTTGACTTAAGATTGTGTAATTTGCCGATTGTTTTCTAGTTTGGGAAAGGCTCAAAAAAGAAAAACAAGAATATTTCAAGGCGTATTATGTTAGGTTGTTGGTGAAAGATCAAATAATGGAATTCAACAGATTGCTCTTAGAGTAGATTTAGCTAATATATCAAAGGAGATTAACTAGGACTACCCTAGTTTTAGTTGTAATAGATCTTTTGTTTTGTTGAGTGAAACAACTTTCTATTATTTTAGGTAACTGATCGATAACTTTTCCTAAACCATGGAGTTTAGTCTGTATATAAGATAAAATTTGATTCTCCATGGTGATTGTTGTTGCTATATAGTTTTTTCAATAATAAGTTTACCACAAATTTTTTGAAAATCACCAACTCTGATGTAAACAAATTAATGTGCTTAAATTTACTATTATTCTGTTGCTACTAGCTAACCAAATTTAAATCACTAGGTTGTGATGTTTCTGATACTTTTGATTATTTCTTATTAATATTTTTTGGTTGCTTTCATGAATTTATGTTAACATATGATGTAAGTGTTGGCTGTAATGCAATGAATTTAGTTGGCATCTAAACAATTGCCTATGCTTGAGGGTTGTTTGTCAAGTTTGATGGCTATCTGACAATGGCATTATTTTATTATTAAGAAGAAACTCTTTTAGAAAGGAAATATGATAAACAACTAAATTGGATGTTTGTTTACTGAATCTATCACTTGCGCAACAAAATAGTCCTTCAAAATTGCAGATGCCTAGTTTGCAGCAATGAGCAAAGGATAACTATTATGAACACTACAACTTGACTGTGATGTATGCTATTCATTTGTAGATGCGTTTAGATAGTAAGGTCTGTGGTTGTGTCTATGATAAGAATAGCTAGTAAATCTCCTTGGAACTTGAGAATTAGTTGTACCAATCATCTGTACTTGGAAAGTTTGGGGGAATGGGTATGAGGAAATAATATAGCCTTACTTCCTTGCTAATATCTTGTTATACAACAAATGATGTTCATATGATCTTTTGGTGGTAGGAACTCTCTAACATCTATGATCCTATAGTTTCTTGTATCTTGTCTTATCATATGAGATGCACTAGCATGTCTGTTGAAAAGAAAAAGGAAAAAAGAAAAAGAAAAGCAACTAAAAAATAGGCAAAATTGAAGATGTGGCTGGCCAACTAAGATTGATTTGTACATTAGTTTTTGATTGATTAGAGTATACTGAATGTCCTAAACTCCATAAAGAATGACGTCACTTTTTTATTTGGAGAATTATAGAGGTTAATGAGTCTAGTTTGTTATCACTATTTTCTATTTTTTAGATATTAACATATTTGTCCACAATTTTCCACTATGTTGACTTGTCACAACTTAGGCTGACTATTATATTAGTTACCTTTATATTACATGTGATGATATCAAATAATGGCATTTTATGTACACAAACAGACTAACCTAAGAATATTTTAAGCTGACTACTATATTAGTCACCTTTGTACTATATGTGATGATATCAAACTATAGTATTTCATGTGCTTAAGGATACGTTAAGAAAATAATTTAGGACTATTGTTGTTCTCCAGCCCCCACCACATATTATTATTCAAGATGGTTGTTCTCATGTGGAATTGAAAATTGTGTTAATAATTGCAATATTGTCTCCTGTTTGATGAAGCTTATTTAGTATATCAATCTTTTAGCATAATAAATTACCACGCCAATTGCTGCATAAAGTACCAGACCTTTGATAGCAAAAGATATGCAACAACTAATTATGTTTCCCAATTATGAATCATCGATCCAATCACATAGGCAAGGAACTTTTAATTGGTTTATTCATAATAGATAGATTGATGTTTATCCAAATCTATTCCCTATTCAAAACTAAAACATGGGATTAACTTAAATAAGGAATACTCAGATTGTTAGAATATGTTATGCTAATAGACAACAATATAATGTTAGTCCACCTAGAAATTTTATGCTATCAAGCCCTTTGATGGATGATGTATCTATCCCACCTTTTAATAGTGCAGAGTTTGGAGTACATCACTCAGAGGTCAGTATCAAGCCCTTTGATGGATGATGCATCTATCCTACCAATTGACTTTGGTGGATTTAACTAGCAGTTTTGAGGCAGAAAAGTAAGAATCCACTTCTAATGTCCTATCAAATCTTCTAGATTCATAGAGCTAAAATATTGCTGCTAATCTCGGAAGGATCAAGAATCAGCCTTGTCCTAGCATTCAGCCAAGTTTTTTGGTAACAAAGAATCATATAAGGGAAGATAAAGTATCAGGATCCCAATCTCTCTCTCTTAGAAATTAATATGAGGATGTTTTTGTTGTGTTTTAGTACTTCATCACTTTGTACCTATCAAATAATACTTCTACTCACATGATTATGGTCTACCTTTCTTTGTTGCCATAAATTTCCTAGATAGATTGTGTTTTGGATCTATCACTCTTTTGTGCCACTTCAGATATACCAGAGGGTTATTATAGGCCTCCCTTCCAAGCAATAGATGCCAACAACTTTGTGAATCCCTACACTAAGTTACATCACTATCTTTGAATTATACCATGACGTTGTTTATGGAGGTAACTTATATTTGTATCTTGGCCTTCAAGAGATGTCAGGAGCTTGGACCTGCATTTAATAGTTTGAATAGTAACTAATTTATGATTTCATAGGTATTTTTCTCAACCTAGAGACAAGAAAAATAAGAAAGTTAAAACTATTTTTGAGGAAGTATTGTTACGTAGGGAGTGAGGAAGGAGAGGAAGGTAACAGTAGGAAATGTTAGGGGAAACCAATGATCCAACGATCAATTTAAAATAGGTTTAGGTATTATTCGGGTATAATCAACCTTACAGAAATGCAGATCTCATTTGTTTATTAGCTTAACAATAAATTTTCATCTCTCAGCCATTAAAGTCTATGTTACTTTTTTAGGATTTAAACCTAAGTTTAAATATTTGTATCTGAATACTCACAATCTTAACCTCCATGTATCTTCATGAAATTATTATCTTAATATTTCTTGTCATATTAAGATCTTGACATTTCATTTTGAAACAATGTGGTATTCTACTTGATATAGGTACCCTACATTATTGGCTCTAAGTTCAACACATAGAGAATTAGGAAAGTTGTTGTTCCCGAAAGTGGTCTTACATGTTCAAGCATCTCTGTCTCATATTGTTAATAATGTACAAGTGATGTTTAAAGAGATGAATAACTAAAACTAGCAAAAGCTAATGAAATCAATAGAAGACAAGATTTAACATTTAATATGCCATATGGATATCATTTCCATGTTTCTATTAGAAGTTTAAGGTATTAGCTCTCACAGGATAGAAATGGAAAAGTCTCAAAACATGGCTATCTATGATGAGAATAAGAAATAAGATGAAACTCTTTCTTCTTATCCATCTAAGTCTAGATAATCATTCATTTGCATTGTAAATTATGTCTTCATAGTATGTGCACACTATGAATGAAAATAAATGATATTTGATTTTCATTTTTATGTTTTAGATGATCTTCAACTCTAGTTGTTAGAGAATATTTGCAACCAGATAAGGCTAAGGAAGCATCAATGCTTCTTAAAAGGCGTCTAGCTTATGAAGAATTTAAAACTGTTGATATGGTCATAGAGGTAATCTATTTACCCCTTTTAAAAGTAGCAACCTTTTTCATTTATATATCTTATGATTAAAAAAGGGTTCATGTGTAGTTAAATGACTTCATGAATAGTGTAGTAGCTTCCATTAAATTTTTTTTAACTACGAATCTCATATATTATGCTCCACTCTCAGATTGTCACTCTCAAATAAGCATAAATATATATTGTCCCAACTTCATATAAAGAATACAATTGGAAATTAGTTCTCTCTCTCTCTCTCTCTCTCTCTCTCTCTCTCTCAAGCCGTTAATGAGGAGATACTATTTAAACAATCAATTTTCAAAAAACTTAAAAATATTTGCTCTCCTTGTTGCATCTTGGTGTTAAATACATGTGCTACTAATCTTAGTATCTTTGGAAAATAGATGAGTTTCCATTTCTTCAGGTGGCAAGTTAGCCCTTCACGGATAACAATGAATAACTGATAATACTAGTAAAAATAGTTCTTTTTTCAATATTAAAGCTTTAGCTAGTCCTCTTTTCTTGCCAAGAATTCAAGAGAGGAAAATCCATGTGCATTGTTCAAATAATTCAGGTGGGATTTAGTAAGGGAAAGAAGAGGATTATTATTAATCACAAAGGTTAATAATCTGTGTGTGTTTAACGAAAGACAAAGAGAAAGAAGGTCCATAAAAGTGTGTGATTTATTGTTTATGACTTTTTTCTATGCTGATGGGATGATTTTTAGGAGAATCATTGTCTAAAATTTTCTTAAAAAAAAAAGAAGAAAAAGTGAAAGAAAGACAGAAACACATGGCTTTTTGTTTTACCAATGATGAGTCTTTATTTATAAGATTTCTTCATCACCTTTAAATTCAAGTGCTGAAGTGAAAAGGACAAGAATTATTCTCGAATATATTTGTATATAAGTAAGAATTTGAATGCAATTCATCTTTTGTGCAACTATGATGCATTTTTCTATAGAACGACGCATAGTAGGAATAACTTCTTAAAGTAAGAACTCTTAACAAGGATATATATATTTATGTACATGAATGCTTTAACACTACTCCACATACTGTAATATTCCACAACTGGTTAAAGGGCTACTATCCACAAATGCTTCATAACATAACTCTAAGCCTTTTGCCATGCTCAAATCATTCAAGCAAATGATGAAGGTTAGTCAACAGCCCTCAACTTCAGATATAGTTAGTACTTTGTATCATGGTCCAAATCAACTCAAGATAAATTTTTACGACTTAAACTTTTGCCTTGTGAAACATTAAAAAAACCTCTATGCACATAAAAAATTATCTGTGCAGGACTCATTTCTAACCCAAACAAAGAGTCACCCCTTATTTCTTATGAATTTCTATGTGGTCCACTCCACAATCTAGTAATGTAACAAACTTATCTAATAACAAAAGAATACTCAAATAATATCTTCATTCTAATTGAAAGAGACTACAATCAAGTTTTGAGTGTTGAAATCTAGGAGATATCTTTCAATTGTAATGGATTCATCCAAGATTGTGTTGCCAAGTGTTTCCCTCATATCTGAGTTTGATATTAATGCAAAGTACTAAGGTGACAAGACAAAGATTATGCTATCAAAAATTAAAAATAATAATAATAAGAAGAAGAAACCATATCAGTTCAATATAAGATACAATGACAAACAAATAGATATTAGAATTACACATGACACAAGAAAACTCCAAGATGTTGGGGAACAAACAAACAAATATTTGAATTTTTCTCATTAAAATTATTATATATCAATTCTTGGGTTGTTGCATATTCAACCCTCATCTTTTGCAAATCAGTTGTATTTTAAGTAAGTAAAACATCTATGGTACTATGTCAATTCTGCAAACACAATGTTCAAGATAGACAAGAAATACAATAATAGAACTTGAATCAAAAAATCCAATTAAGTAATATATATTGTGCACAAAGAGAAGAGTCTTTGTCCACTTGATACCCCACTTGGTGTTCTCTCTGTACCCAATAAGAGTCCAATACTGGTGATATTTTATTTTCTATACTTAAACTTCCAAATAGGGGTTATGGTGATCCTAGAAAAATAAACTTGTTCATATTCTCTTACTTATGTAATTAAATTCAATTCCTATGAAATAACTTTTAAACATCATGAAAATACACAAAGCTAAACTCACTAGAAACTAATATTTTTCCCACTCAACTCCATGTCTTGTCAAATAATCAAATGATGACTTATATAATATTTCTATCTTGTATTCATGGCCAATATTTCTAGTACCTAAAGCCAAAAAAATCCAACATTAGCACATAGGACAAGTGCTATGCACTTGCAAATGTGGTGGCTAGTAATGCGAAATAAAATACCAAAATAAAATGCTAAAACTTAGTAAAATACTTCATTAGGTACACGTAATCCATCAAAGCATTACATTAACAAAGTTAAATGTGAGTTTAACTTTAGACAAAGATGTAGATATAGACTATTGATTATTTGACATAAACATTCAAAGCAAATGCTCCCTTACTAAATACAAGTATAAATTCTCTTTCTAAGAACATTATCAGTTAAAACAAATTAATTTGCACAATAGCCACACTTCCCAAAACATCCTCAGCTAGATAAATTCTTTAAAAATGAGAGGTGACAAGAGACTAGGGTGAAGATTAAGGAGATCCTATAATCTTGTGCAGTGGTTCTTATGTATTAATGACTAGTGCCAAGTCATGACAAAATAAAATGCACTCCAAAACACCAAAAACTATAATTCAGAAGCATCCATGTGAATGCTTATCCATTTCCTCCTAGAAAAGCATACACTCTTTGTTTTTAATAATACAAGTGGTTGATTATTATCATATCTAGAAAATGCAACCAATTCATAAAAATGCATTGTGTGTACATCTCTCTTAAACAAGGAGGCCACTTATTCAAAGCTATATTTTGTACCAAATATACATTAGAATAAATAAGATGTCTATCATTGAAACAAAAGCATCCATGAAATCCTATTCACAAACTAGTCTTCTTTACAACTACACTACAAACAATAAGTAAAACGAAAAAAAAAAACCCTACAAAATCACAAGGCTTCCTTACAGCTATACTTATGTTGGCCTCTAAAAACATGCATAAGCATATTTACTAAGATAGAAAACAATCCAACTATTCAAGAAAATCAACAAAATAACCAATATTAAAAAAAATATCACGAGCCTCCCACAGCAAATTGAACAAAAAAAAATAATCATTTGTCTAACGAACATAGAAAAAAAAATCAAGGGATTTTCTCAAATGATTGGAATACAAATTTGTTCTAGTTTTCAAAAAAGATTGGAGACTTCTCATGTGATGCTAGTGCATGAACACAAACCCTTTTTATATCATGTATTTTCATGTCCCTTGTTAATTTAAGGCTGGTTTTGAGGCCATTTTCATTATATATGATAATTAATACATGGTCTAATGGTTTAATTCCATATAACTTTAACTTCTCTCTATCTTCAATCTTACTTTCAACATCAATCTTAGAAATTATGGACATCATCAGATTTTCCAATATCACCCATGCAATTTTTTACCTCTCAATAGCAAATTATCTATTCTCATAAACTACTTCAAACTAAATTGTGCTCCTAAAAATAGTAAGCAATAAGTATATAAAGTCAAAATAATCAATACATATTGTTTGCTAGATATGGAATCTTAAAGACCAATTCATAACTTGAACAATTTAGCATTGTGCCCACGCCCATATAACCTCAGTGCAAACTTCTTTCAAGTTTCAATTGATTCTTCTTACATCAAGAGTAATACATATATTAATTGGCAAATTTGAATGTCATATTAGGTTGTAATATTTATTAATTCACCTCAATTAGGGAATGAATGCATCTAAGTGGAAATAACATATATAGGCATATATTAAGGCCACAATCATAGTGTTGAATAGAATTGTTAGGACAACAACATTATAAGTCAGAGACAAGGCTTGGTTTAGGTAATGGGCTTGAACACAAATTAGGACCAACAAGTGAAGCTGTTAAACATAATGAGTCTAAGGGCTGGATGAAGTTAAAACCGGCTTGATTACTAGGAGAGGAAGATTAAGAAAGCTCTATGCTCTCTTAAGGTATGACACTGCTCTGTCTAAAAGTTGAGTAGAAAAGTACGAGGAAAAAACTATATTCTTTTTTAAGAAAATAAGGAAAAATAAAGTATATATTGAAAATTTTGGTTTTAGCTTTCTATTCTATTGAATTAGCAATCATGATTAATTAAAATGCGCAATATCATATGTCAAGTACCAAAGTTCATTGATTTAACAAATGTACCATTTATTTTTTAAAAAAATGTAAAAGTTAAGTTAGTTGTGGAAAAAATTAGAAATAGCTTACCCGTTAGGTTGTCATGGCACACATTCAACCATTTGTAAATGAAAGAAGTAGCCTACTCCACCACGTTAATCTCTTTATCACTCCATTTTGATATTATTATCTCAAGCCTCGATACCTACAATTATGATAACAATATATTACTAAACTAAATAACTTTAGAAAATGCTTAACCATAACATTGCTTGCTATTCTGTGGGTGGTATAAGGTAACACCATCTCATTGATTAATTTTGCAATGCTCCAAATTGATCATTGCTAGAAACCAATGCTTTAATACTTCATCAAACATAGGACACTTACTGACTTGCATTTACTTGCATTTCCTAAGAGCAGTGAATTGGACCAACTATCACCTTACTAATTCTATTGTCAAAATGGCAACCTTCTTGAATAATCAACTAATATCCATAAATATGTATCCATATTTAGTAAATGTATTTAAAATCTAAGTATGAATATCAAGCAATCTAATATAAATAGAAAGATATTGTTTAATATTCAAAACATGCATACCCCAAATTGCACTTGGAATATCCAGTGGCTGTTCTTTCAAAATAAACATTGGACTAACCTAAAAAACATAAGCAACACAATCTATTACTTGCATAAATTTTTTATGGGATTAAATTATTAAAAAAACATAATAATGTCATATTCATGATGAATTTATCAATGTAAATTTAGAATACTTACACAACTTGAAATTAACTCTTTCAGCTTCAAGCATGAAATTTGACCCCTTAGGAGTTACCAATCAACAAACCACACAACTAACTAATTGAAGCACATGCAACACAAAATCTAATATATAAGATCATTAAATTTTGGCAAACAACATCACTAATTACAATACTAAATATGTACTATTGATCTAAATTCGAGTCAACTAAGTAATCTAGGGTTTTATCAGCAGGACTAAGACCACAATAAGTTTGTTCCACATGCATTGTCTTTTCAATAGATGGAGAATCCATGTTGTGATCCTTAGGGAACTTTTTCAACTAAACATCGAGGGAGTTGGTAATGTTTAGCGAACACAACATCAATAGAGCTTAGACATGCATAATTTTGAATGGGGTATCTCATACAGAGTGCTATTAAAAGCTACCTCTACATTTTAGCCTTCAGGTGCAAGATGGGCTTTACATAGTAGGACTAGATGATTTTTGAAAATTTTTTCCATATTAATTGCAATTTTTCTCTTATAGCGCACTTTATAAGTAAAGGAAATCTTGCCATAAATGTCTTCATTTAAGAAACTAAAAATCTTTATCTCAATAGAAAAAGGCACTCATCAAATTTTTGTGTCCATCTACCATATGATTCAACTCTGTCTCAATGAAGGTCAATCATTTATTAAGCATGGAGAACTATTATGACATGAATGTGTTGTGCCTTGTAGATTGAACATCCAACCCAAATCATTAACATTGACTGCTTCTTTAGCTTTTTTACTATCACTTTGCAGTTAGGATAGTGCATTGCTAATCTCATAAACAAGATGGTGTAGGTTCGCTAAGCCTTGCAAATTGGATGGCTTCATTTATGTAGGATTTTTTATGACATAACTATCCTATTTTTTTCAATTCTGAACACCTCCCTTTGCCATAAACTCCCTCATGAGTTCTTATGTCTGGCATTGACTTAATTGCTTGATATAAGGTTGGTCTGAGTTCACATATCTATTCCATGTAAGGCCTCGTTCAAATAACATGCTAAATAACAAGATCTAAAAAATAAATATGATATTAGTAAAAAAAAGAAGTTCATAAAAGTAGGCCTAACTAAATTGGTATTTTGATTGACTTTTGCATAACTCACCTCAAGTAAGAAAATACAACAAATCATGTATGTTTGTTTTTTAAATCGCCTTCTATATATCCTATCTATTGGTGACTCGATTAAGCATTTTGCAGCAATTGTATTCACCTTGATTGTCAATGTTAACAATCAAGTCCAGCTCTCCAAGTTTAACTTATTCCCAAAACTAGGGAAGAACATGGTAGAAAATAGTAACATCATGTAGTACACTATAAACCCAGTGCCATTCGTGTAACACGTTTTGATGTAACTATTAAGTCTCTGACTTCTTTTATGGGCTTAGCACCTTAAAATAAATGTTCATTTTTGGAAAATTATAATTTTGGTCCTCAAACATCGTCACTTATTTTCTTTTCATCACCATATAATTTCAAGTTACACTTTTGGTCCTTAGTTAATTTTTTTTAATAATTTTAGTCCTTGCCATTACTAGTGGCATTAAAGCTAATGGAAAGTGGTCATGTGACATGCATATGACCACTCTTGCAGGAAAAACCTTAGACCAATTGTTGACTTCATTTATTTCTCATTTTTAAACAAAATTAACTAAAACTACTTTGAACTTTGATTCTTAGTTTCTTCTCAAAATTTCATGCACAAACACATAGAAAGACATACTTGGCCTTCTCAAAATGTTGCGAAATGTTTCAAAATTCCTCCTTAATCGAGCTTTCACGACCTTGAGGTGGTACTGCCAATTTGGACTGATCTGCCAACAGAGATGGTCAGAGACTCCACCAGAAAGCCCCTCGTTAACCTAACTGCCGGCAAAGACAATCTAAGACTCCACCAGAAACCCCCTCGGCCAACATGGCTCCTCATCTACCAACCCCATCCACTACACCTCTAAGCTTAATTTCAATTTAGTTCTTGATGATTCCATTTTATCTGTCAGATACATTGAAATGTTTGCAGTCCCAATAACTATAGAACAAATGGGTGCTTTGCTCGGCCATGCAGCTACAATTGCAAAGCTAAAGCCCCCATATTTTATTAGTATGTGATGATAACGATGTAACCAAATGTTTTCTGAATGATAGCTTTGCTTTGTCCCTGTAAACTCAATTGCAGATACACTAGCTGTTAAGACCACGCCGTTGGACTTCATTAATCTAAATTTTATTAGAAATGCCTCATGAAGTTCCAACGAAAGCTAAGCTTACCACCAAAGATGTGCACAGTGCTCTTACTAGTTAAAAGGATATAATAGGGACAAGTCTTTAGCTATGTAGTCTCTCCTTTTTCCATCTGTACCCATTTGCAGGAGCTGGCTTTTAGCTCATTATCAAACAAAATATGTTGAGTCCTGATACAAAAATATTTCTTAGCAGTAAAAATTGGCTAAACCCTAAGTTCTCCCTTAAGTTCCAAGAAATCCTCAAATTTTTCAGTCATAACTTCCTATTTTTCCATAAATCTTCCACAGATTCCAAAATAAGTTCACCTTATCATACCCTAGTGAGTGCAAGTGAAATTGAAAGATCAACATATTTACTGAAGTGTAGCATCTATAGAGGATTGCACCAACAATTCAAATTAGTTGGAAATGGATTGGATACACAATTTTCATATTCGTATCCGTTTAACTTTTTGAATATTTGGATATGAATAGAAATTTGATGAATAATTAAAAATGATATCCAAATTTGCTTCTATTGAATATCTATCGAATTTGGATATATTCGTATTTAATTATAATTATTTAAATGCATCCACATTTGATTAAACATATTCATATTCGAATTACTTTTTTAACTTCATAGTCAATGATAATTATTCAAATATCTACTTACGAATATCCAAATACGTAAATCTATGAACCTATAACAAACACATATTTTTAATTAATAGAAGAAACTGTACAATTTTACTAAAAAAAGCAATCAAATAAATAGCATAATTTCTAATTAACAATTAGCTTTATAATTAATTATTAGTAATAACTATTATTAATAATGATATTTAACTATACTAATTATAAAGTCAACTAAGAATAATTATGTTGAATAACTTTATTCTTCAATTTTTTTCTCTATATTACAATAATTTTTTAAATATGTTCTTTTTTCTTCCTAATTCTTCAAGTATAATTTATATATATACATATATGGATTATGAGACTTTTATTGAAAAATATAAATAATATATTATTTAATAAATATATATTTTGATCGGATATGTATTTACTATAGTTGTATCCATTTATAATCGAACATCTACTAATCAAATATGAATAATATCCACTTTAAATGGATGAGGATAAAGTTTGTATAAACAGATATGAATACGAACAATAAATGGATTTTTAAATATCCATTTACAACCTTAAGTTTGTGTAGCTCCACCACTCTAGTGTGCTTTGCAGCCAATTTTTATGCTACAATATGCATCTATATAATGCTAGTGGCTCCTACAATATGGAGCAGCCTTACTAAATAGTTTTCTAGTATTCTTGCTTATTTAAAATTATTATAATTGAATAGTAGATATATTGACATGTGATATATATATATATATATATATATAAATATTGCCTTAGTAGAAAAGGAAATGAGGCATTAAATTGGATGCACGGAGAGTGGGTTGGTTACAGATGCCTAATGAAATAAGAAAAGATAAATGGAGTGACCATAAGCACATAGGCCATTTAAGAGTCTTTTCTTCCTCTTTATCGATTTATGAGAGCATGCCATTAGAGTTCTTATCTGTGTCACTCTCTTTTTTAATTGTTTGTGAATTACTTTTTTTGACAATAACTTACTAGTTAGTTCTAGTAATTCAAGTTTTTCAATCTCTAGACGCCATTGGAGGGCTATGGATTTGTTGACAGTTGATCTATTGTAATTTTTGTAGTTCACGGCAGTTGTAAACAATGTATGGAAACATGGCAAAAATGCAAACAAGTTAAGCAAACAGAAGGGCCCAAAAATCTGTTGTTTTCCTTGCAAGAGTGATAATGTGCAAGTCACATGACTACTTTCCATTAGCTTCAACATCACAAGTAATGGCAAGGAAGAATATTGTTAAAAAAAAATGAAAGATTGAGGATTAAAAGTGCAACTTGAAATTATTTGGAGACAAAAAGCAAATAAGTGGCTATGCTGAAGGACCAAAATTATAATTTTTCCCCTATACTTAATAATCCGTTGTCCTCCAATCATGTGCGTGAGTCTTCACGATGAGGGAACTCCTAAACAATTTCCAACCATATCTAGTGTAATATTAACTTCATAACCTTGTATCTTCATAACATGGACAACGAGATCAAGACACTAAGCTAATTGATTAATAAGAGCTTTGTCCGCCTTTTTCGTTCTCAACTTCAATATTCATTTCAAATCCCATTTTCTTTACAGCAGCTTTCTAATAAGTTGTCAAACCAGCACTAATTTCAGGCAACTTTGGAAGTGACATTCTATGATCCAATATCTCACCTGCAAAACAAAAATACAAATAAATGAGGAAAAACGTATCTAGATCCATTGCATATGTGAAGCTATCCTATGTGCTGCTTCATAAATGGCATATACTAACGTGTAAACGATAGAATATTTCTCATAGGTAGTTGATTGATAAGAAATATTAGATGTATGAAGCATAATATTTTATCAAAATGAATGTTTCTCCTATATGCAAATTTAATACAACTAAAATACATGAAAAAATAAAAATTAATTTGGATCAAATTTCACTTAACTATAGAAAAACAAATAATAAAGGTAATATATAGCTTATAAAATATTTATTTCAATAATAGAGAAAAAACGATAACATTTTGCTGTCTAACCTTTTTCTAAGGTATGTAAAACATAAATAAAAATATTTGGTGTTAGTTTATGTTATTCCCTATAATTAATGGACACATATACAACATCCAAAAATGATCAAGGCTGCTGTGATTAATTAGAAGATCCAAAGTCCGATAAGATAATGCTACATAAATGATAAAAATGCATCTACACATATTGTCTAACCTTTGAACTAGTGAAATCTTCATGGTCATCACCGCACGGTTCCTCATCGTCTGGATGAGTGTATTCTGCGTCATACTTAAACCTAAAAAAATTAAAATTCAGGGTAGCTTCATTAAACTTGCATAACCTAATAATAATAGTTGGGTGTACATATGTGATGAGGAACATACTTCACCTTTTATTGAAGTTTCATTGTGCATCATTTCATCTATCGCTTGTATTGTTGAGTACAGATTCTTACGTTGTCTCAAAGTTGCACGCACGCGAATTCGTAACCTAGAATTAGTTTTATGGCCTCCTATCTGTTGTTGCATCCGAGCTTGGTGATGCCCCCTTGTCACTAACTGTGGTAGTGGCAGAGCATTCCATCTCGATGAATCGTGGGACTTGCTTGCACTTTCCATAGCGGGATGATTTTTTCTCTTCTGTCCAGATTTGTCCACCATGATGCTGTTCTAATGGACTAAACAGTTAAAACAAATAACATGATGAGAGTAATATAAATGAAAAATAAAACAAAATGGGATAAATCCTTAAAATATGTTTATGGAACTCCATAAATGAACATGTATCATCCCTGTTTTCTCAAAAAAATAAACAGAAGCCTGACATGTGTTTGCAAATAAATTATAAGCATTGAGGACTAATATCCTTAGATTGTTCCGCGCGGCCAAGATGATTGCTGAACATTTACCTATTTCTACTGTGTAATGTAATATATGCTGAATTTCTAACATAAGACCTTTATTTTAAATGGGAAAGATACACTATGAATGCAAGTTCTTTTTTCTTTTTTTTTCTTTAATGATGATCGTGTGTAGTGCCACTATATGAATTGAGAACACAAAATTATTATATTTAAGACGTGAAAAAGTGATTAGAAACAAAGAAAAACATATACACACATACACAAAACACAAATCTCGTCTATCCTGTTTTGCATGGCATTCAGTTTAAAATGCATCAGTTCTTGATCTGCCCACAAAGCAGTATTTGTTTCAAAGTAAGAAAAACACTGACAGAAAACTAGAAACACACACAAAATTGAGAATAAGTACCTGAATCCACACACAATGAACAATGTCTCTCGCAAAATTATTTATTCTGGAGTTTTGAGTACTTGGGTTCTGCAATTCTTTGGACCTTTGCAAGTTTTTATACGTGAAGAATTCCAGTTTACGTAGAAGAAGTTTCGCAACACCCCGTTTCGTTGTTAGGCAAATTTTTGAAAGTTTTAATCAGAAGAGATCTGTTCCCAATATGTATATTTTTCAATCGGTAGAGAATTTATTCTCGGATGTGGATATTTTTAAGTAGATAAACAGAAAATTTATTTTGAAGTATTGGGTTTTTCAATTGGATCAAACAATTGAATATTAAGTTGGTTGGATTCAAATTATAATTTCACCCGTATAAAATCAAATACCCTATAAAAACTATAGACGCATGAAAATAATTGTGATTTGGGATAGCCCAACAGGTCCAATAGACCCTTCTACAAATCAGACAGCTCATGAGGCCTAACATGAAATGGTATAATCCAGTAGGCCCAACAGGCCCAAGATCAGAGGATTCA
>JACGDI010005519.1:446458-499879 GCA_014898725.1 Jacaranda copaia
CAATATCAACTCAATCCACCGGACTTTCGGACCATCACGCTCTTTGTAGCATCAATTTCCAAACACAAAAAATTATTAAATATAAATTATAATTTAGTTTTTTTAAATAAATTTCAATACTTTTAAAAATTTTCACAAAATAAAAATAAATTCTTTAATTTATAATATTTTAAAAAATTGAATATTTATTTCATATAATTTAGAATATTTTAATTTAAATTTACAAAAATTGTTAAAAAAATTATGATAATTTTACTAGTTACAATAATTAATATCATTTTACAAAGACTAAAAATTAATTAAAATTAAAATTAAAATTTTTATAATTTTGCTATTTCTAAACATAATTTAAAATTAATCAAATTTAAAATCTAATTTAAATTTAGAAATAATTTTTTTAATAAAGTATAATTTAAAATTATATTTTCATTAAATTTTAAATTTTAATTTAAAAATAAACATTGAAAAGTGTCTAAAATATAAATATAAACAATGCCCCTCAACTTTTCCTCCAAAATCCACCTGTTAATAGCCACACGTACGGCATATGTGTTTCCCATTAAGTGTTCCATTGAAGGAAAAAGGTAGGACTAAGTGTGAGAAAAATTTTAAATTATAGGACTCAATGTAATAATTTACAAATGAATACATCACTCAATTGGGATTGAGCCTAAGTTATAAGACCAAAAGTACAATTTTCCCCATATAATTATTTGACATTTATATTGTAAATTCAATCATTCTTTTTTCATTGATTTAAAATTAAAAATGCGTGAAAAGTTATTAAAATACAGTGTGTATGAAGGTTCAGCGGAAAATAGATGTAAGAAAAACCCATTCCTTCTTTTATGGGTTTAATGAAAAGCCATTTGAAGGCAAACCCAACTGAGGCCCAAAAAAAATATAAATGGGTTACAGCTCAAATAAATAAAGTTTTTAGTATTGGTAGTTTTATTTTGGTGCATTGCACCCTTAATATATAATCAAAATTTATCTTTGACGGCTTGCAAAGGTGACAAGTTAAATATACTTTATCTTATTATCAACTAATCACATAAGAGAAGGATTATTATTTTAAATTTTTAATCTAACGATTTATATTAGATACATATTTACATACCTCACATTAAGTAATAACTACGAAATTTACATGGTAGAATACTCCAAATGTTTTAGGGTGAAAAGTTGATAAAATAGTAATGAGGTTGAAAATCATTTTTAGTAAATTGGGTAGTGTTAAGCTAATTCAACTAAAGAGGTTGAAGGATCCAACAATATGATCTTCTTGGGTTGAGATCTGCAATCAATAACTAACGTTAGATTAGTCGAGGTGCTCTAAACTAAGGCACTCTGACGCTCAAATTAGTATTGGTTGAGTGAGATGATCAAGCAATAAAGTAAAAGCGTATAGTGTATATGACATACCTGGAGCATGGTTGGCAATGGAGCATTTGTAGCCTTCTCCATGTGAATAATATATTTAAGATGCCCTATCAAGTATAAAAGACTCTTGTCTTTGTCTGAGAGTTGGTCATTTTCTATCCCGATACTATTACAGGTGACATCATATCTTATTTTTCAGGTTGAATAGTACTCTAGAGATGTGCCCCCTCTGATAGATTGGTGGCAAAAGCGGTACTAGGGTGGCACGCGCCATTAATGCAGAGGCATATTGCCTATTAGAGTATTGAATACAGCAAGAATATAATTTGGTGCCGGAATGAGCACTCTAATTGATGGTGATTGATCAGACAAGATGGTTGACCAAAGGAATGGCTGAACGAACTAGGTGGCTTGAAGCTTCTCGTCAGGTAGGGTCGAGAATCATTCACTCAACTTGTCAATTGTAATCGAATGACTCAGCTCAACTGGGTCTAACCACACAATTGAGGTTTGAATGTTAAGTGAGTCTAGATACCCTATCTGAAATCAATAATTTATTGGGTTGGCCATGTTGAATTATTCCATATCAAATAGGTATTTTAGATTAAAAATGTTTTAATGAATTTTTAGATATAAAAATATATGTTAAGAAGTTCTTAGAAATTTTCCCCTAAAAGTTTTTGGGGGAAAAAAGTCTTCAACTAAAGGGGAAAAAAAAATCCTTGGAAATAATGAGTAGGCCTCACATAGTTCTCTTGATGAAACAAAGGTTGAACAGATCCACTAAACATTTTGAACCCATACATAAACAGCTAGCATTTACATACAGAAAGAGTTCCACATCCACATTCTATATTTGCTCAAAGTGATCCCCATATCAAGTTCTACTGATGCAGAAAATTCTTCAACTGATAGTGTAACAAACAGACAAATTCATCAGAAAATACATCACACAGACAGAAGACAACCGCAACAGCTGCAAAAACATACAAGCACTGGCTGTTGTTGTTGTGTCCTCATCGATGATTCATTTCAGGACAAGTAGTCTTAGCTTTCTCTTCGGCTGCGTTCTTCTCTCAGGCTTCGCCCTCTCCTGTACTCAATTTCTGCATCAGAATTTGATGAACCAAAAGCATGTTTTCGTCCGTGTTTAGGAGCTCCCATCTTTGAGAATATGTCCTCATCATTGCTCAGAATGTGGGAGCTTGGAAAGCTTCGTCCAGAAACATCTCCCAATCGCTTCTGTGGGACTTGATCTGGGATGTGTGAGAAAATTAATGTTATTACCTTGAGGAGGCAGGGATCAGGATGCGAGCAGATGAGAAGTATGAATAAGATAAAAAAGTCAACAATTTGTTCATGTTAACAAGAAAGGATCAAATCAGGATACAAGCAGATGGGAAATATGAATAAGAAAAAAGTCAACAATTTGTTCATGTTAACAAGAATGGATCAAATGCACATATTTAAAAGATATTCAATCCATTAGAATAGCAGCTGAAGATGGTATTTGTGCTCATTGTGTCCTTTATATGGACTTCAGAGCCAGGCGTTGGCAGTGGGCCACAAAGAGTCCAGCATGTACTAAATAATTCCATAGACTGATGGGAGAATATAAACTCAAACAACCAAATTTTGTCCCAGCATGCCTTCTCAGCATTCAATTAATGGAAAACATATTACTGGCAGTTCAAGAAAATCATTAATTAATTGTAATGGAAACTTCAAATTATCTGTAATAAAGTAGAGACTATGTGAAAGAGATAGTAATAGTTCACCTTCAAGATTGTTATATGAACCAGGCATTCCAGAATGGATCCTCTCAGCATGAGTAGCTCCTGCTTTACCAGGCTGTGGACTAGGAAAATTTTCTTGCCTTTTACCTGTATCTACTCCTTTTAATGGTGCAGTTAAAATGTGTTCCTCACAGACAGACTTATCAGAAGTAAGTGGTGTCATGCTGAAGGAGTCATCTAACACATCCGATATCTCAACGTAATGAGTTGTAGTGATGATTTCATCAGCGCTGAACCCAAAGGATGCCCTGTAAGCTTCTAGTTCCTCAGCATCAGGTTTACAAATTTTGCTCTGCCTGTTCTGATGCACATTCGTGCCATTTGAGTAAGCCTCCGATTCTCTGGAAATACTTAATCTACCACCAGAATGAGAAAACGATGACTGGTCCAGGTAGAACTGGGCAAATGTCTCTGGGCAGAAGAAATTGGAATCTTGGCGTGACTTGGAGGCACCAGTTTCCTGTAGCCCAATAAACCTGCCGGACTCAGACTTCGTGCATGCAGGCTCTTGTGAAGGAAGTGAAGTATTCCACTGTGGGGGAAACTCCTTTTCAGTAAAGGATGATAATAAACCGTCACCAGACGTCCTTGAAACAGGTGATCTGAGTGTACTTGCTGGACTTCCCGGATAGAGCGAATACGTTGCTTGAAGATCATTTGCAGCAATGTAACTTGTTTTACCAGTGGTTTTTATATTTGCAGAAGATGAAAGGAAATGAGCATAGGGAACATCAGGGGATGATGGAGTAGTTAAATGCGCCAACTCTGGTGGAGGTGTTAAAGGAGCTGTAGATGGCTCAGTTGTGAAAGTTGAAAATACTGGAGGAGATACCAGTTGCGTCTCATGGGCATATGGACCAGTAACAAACATAGTAGATGAGGGGCCTCCAGGAGAACTTGCAGACAAGAAACAGCTAGGTGATTGGACTGTAGATGGGAGAGCAGAATTTGAGAAAGAAGCAGGTGAAGATGGTGGAGCATAAAGAGATGGAGCAATTCCAGTAGTCTGAGTAGGCAATCCACCAGTTTGAGGTCCATTTGTCTGATTTGACACAGCATTGGCTTCAGTAATTCGAGATGCAGGCACTATACGCTTTCCACCTTTCTGTTTACGAAAGCAAGACAATCCAACCAAACAACCTCCCCACCTTTTCCGCTGCAATGGAATAAATTATTAGCCCCAATGACCACACAAACAAATGCTGTTAACTCAAACAAAGTCAAAATCAAGAACTTATTGATATAGTAGACTTCCAGTAAAGAATCAGTGCAAAAAATGGGAAAAGCTAATGATGATTTATGTTAACAAAACTTCATAGAGTAATGAATCAATCAACTATTGATTGTAGGGTAACCACAACTTCCACTTGTTAATTTATTTCAATATCTCTTGGCATATAATCAGAATCATGAAAATTTTCTGTATATTCCTACTCCAACAGCTAGAACTTAAAAAAGCTCAGGAAAGGGCAATAAAAAAGTTCTTTTCAACCTAATTTGGTGCCAATCCAGTTGCTGTCATGTATCTTTTTCAAAATGTGGTATAGTAAAGAAATAAATTTTCTTTAACCCAAGATCATGTCATAGAAACAGCTCAGAATTAGTACAGTTTCCTAGTTTAAGCAAGACCCAGTTTCCAAACTAAATTCTTGCTACCAATATCAGTAAACTACTAAACTTATGACACCAGAACAGCAGCCCCTCATAACAACTATTTGGTCATCAGACAAAAATAAGCATTAACAATGATCAATGGCACTACAAGTTTAGTGAGTAAATTGCATTCTCCACATGTGGCCATTATTTTGCCTATCAGTTCAGACACTTCACTTTCCTAAGATGCAAATTCATTCCCCAGTAGCATCAAGTTTTCAACATCTAATTGATTTATAATTTTATAGATAAATTTCCATCTATTCAAGCTTCATTAGTTTGCACAAAGAGGATCTTCCTGCCAAAAAAAGGTAAGTCGAAGCCAAAGAAATGTCATGGTTAGGTTGAGAAAGTGGAAATTGAATGAAATATGAATAAAGAGATACAAACTTTTAGATTTTCACGTTCAACTCCAAATAAATTTAGAATTTTAACAAACAAACTTTAGGACCTGTAACTCTATTAATTGACTGTTTCAAAGTACTCACAGAGGCAATATGTCTTTTGTAAAAATAACCAGCTATTTCAAAAGCTTCACATGTGTACGCACTACACACCAATCATCCAATAAAACCAAATAAACATACTAAATCAATTAACAAGAGTGAAGAATTTTATTTTGTCTTTTATCATTAGAAAAATCTTACATAATAGAAAAGCGGTGGCCATTTTCTGAATTTACATAAGTTTTTTCAAACTTACATAGCCATTTATCACATTTTACCGGAGCTCTTTTGCACTCATTCTTCAAAACATTGCTACTTCACATAGTAGAAAAACTCTACTCTTTTTGCCCCAACGCATAAAATTTTCTGTGCTTGCAATGCTATTTTAGATTCACTAAATAAGATCACATCTTTTCTGATCTCACTCTTCACTAGCTTAATACATACACATGGGTAAAGTACGGATCGTGAGTCTTTCGTGCTCTCTGCAAGTAAGGTGTCAGTTTATGCATTTTTTCTATGTATTGTGCATGTTAAAATGATGTGTACAAATCATTATGGGCACTTATAAATTTTTGCCTCAACAGAGTCTAGCCTAGTGCAGTTTCTACAGCTCTGGATCCATATGCAAATTTCTAATCTGCAGTTATTGATGCTATTTCTAGCTTAACTAAAATACATCAAACTGGAGATTCTTTAGATTCTAAGGATTTTGTCTCATATATTGCTAACAGCAGA
Source organism: Jacaranda copaia (assembly GCA_014898725.1). Taxonomy (NCBI): domain Eukaryota; kingdom Viridiplantae; phylum Streptophyta; class Magnoliopsida; order Lamiales; family Bignoniaceae; genus Jacaranda; species Jacaranda copaia. The sequence continues at coordinate 452,475 of JACGDI010005519.1, forward strand.
TATCAAATCAAAATTCAGAGTAAAGCAACAAGATCTTTTTCCCTCAAGATCCAGTTTAGAAAAAATAACTTACTGAGGAAAAATTTGTAATGAACTAAAATTTGCAGTTGACTTTGGATAGAATGTAATCCATCATTCAAGGCTTTTATGACAGACTCATTTTTCTTCATTCTTAGAAAAGCAGTATGAGAGATGCATCACTGAACAATAATGTTAACTACAAAACAAAGGATGTATGATGAATTTTAACTCATGAATTGAATTTTTATAACTGGGGCCCACTCATAGTTTCATATAATTACCTCAGGCACATTACAAAAGATAAAATCATCATAAGAAGGCAAAAGAACTTCCTAGTTAAATGATTGCAAGAGTAAATCAATATATTATATTAAGAGAATTTACTTTAGTTGATTAACAAACAATTCTTTCTTCAATTCTCTCTCTCTTTCTCTCTAGCCATATATACATAAGTGGAGTCTCATATACCTCAGTGAACAAGAAATGGAGGGAAACCATCCAAAAAACAAATATAGAAGCCATGTACCAGTATCTTGACTAACAAAAAGCCATACAAGCAATGAACTCTGCCAATCAAGAAAGACAACAATTATATGTGACTCCAGGTAGCTTGTGCCTATGCTCATGCCCTCTCAAATTTTATACCAAGAAGGGACCATAAGTAAACATCTTCTGGCAAAGCATGCAATTGATTATGTGTAAATGAAGAAACGCATAGACTATTAAAATGGTATACCCGAGGTGCTGGTGCTTGCTGTGGCTGCAGAAATCTATTCTGCTCTGACCCCATGGGCAAGTTGGTCTGTGGAGCACCACGTACTGAAATGCTGTACTTTTTCAAGGAATAAGTATCCAACCACTTTCAAACGAACACCTTTTCAAACTCCTTTCCTCTTGTCTGTCCATTTGGATTTTCAAGTGTAAGTGAACATTCAACTAACCGAATGAAGTATCCATCAGTCAACAGGCAGTCTATTTGAAATAGCAAGCATACACATCCTATACAGCTACCAATAGCAAGATAAGCAGTGGATTTAATCTTAAGCCTTCTAACAAATCCAGATTATCTAAATCCATGTAAATCAGACCACAGATCTCATCAAAATGATAAAGAGAGAAACACTATTAGAGGCCTATGAAAGTTGTTATTTTCTTACACAATCACAGGCATGATTTCAAAACCAAAAAAAAAAAATTAAATTTTTTATTTTGCAACAAATAAGTTCAGATACTTCCAATTCTAGCCCATCAAGATTTTGGAATTTGTCATGCTCTTTTTGTCAGTTATAAGAACAAATAATATCTAATCCATTTTTGGACCCCAAATATAAGCATAAATTTGTAACTAATATTCATGAAAGGGACCCCACTAAAAGGTAATAAAAATTCCTGCTGCCACCACTATACCCAGATAGCATAGCTTCAAGACAAAGAACGCTCACCAACCTCCAACAAATTCTTTCCCAGATCACATCATTATCAAAAGACATAGACAAGCAAAAAAAAAAAAAAAAAAATTAAACACACACACACACACACACACAGAGTGACAATGGTGTTATACAGTTGCATTCCATGATTCAACAAAAACTTGAGAAAACGAAAAACCCATCAAAGATAACACAAGAAACAACTAGCCCATCAAAGAAAATCAGCAAAAAGAGCAAACGGATTAAGTAAAAAACAAAGAAAAATGCAGTACCTGAACAAAGAAATTTCTACATTTCCATGAATTATGCTATTTGGGAAACCCAAAAGAAAAGGCAAATGGGATAGGAGAAACCTGAAGAGATCTGGAGAAGCTGAGTGATAATCAGCTAGCTAAGAAAAGAGTATACAATGTGAGTTTTATGCGTATGAAAGGGAGAGAAAAAGCAATGGCCAGATCTAATCTGTAATCCGGTCTCTTTTGTGATTGATTGTACTGTTTGCTAAAATTGCTTTTCATTTTTTCTTTAATGTTTTTTGGCTTTTCCTTTTTGGCAAAAATAAATAAAGCAAAGTGAAAGAAAAGGAATGGGAACAATTACGGCGTTAGTGTATGTACTTTTTTAACTTTATAATAATCAGGTGCTGCGTGACGTGGCAGATGGAGATTGGCTACTTGTCTATGGGAGTTTCAATTTTCTTGTACTCACATTTTATTCATTCACTTTCCTCTTAATATTTTTATTGTAGTAAATCACATTTTTTTGTAGTGGGATGTTATGCTTCGATTAATTAGAAAAAAATAGCCAAAGCTATTTTCACTTTAGGTTTTAGTCTGTTGTTATTTTTCTTTTTAGTTTACACTCCTCACTCAAATTTTAAGTTTTGAGTTGATTCTCTATTTCAATCAAGGCGAAGAGGTAATTTTTTGAATTAGAATTTTATTTTTATTTTATTTTAGTATTAAATTTTTCTCATTTTTTTTATATCTCATTCTTGTTTTGATTTGATATATACTTAATTTTGATTATTCTACTTAATTTTCGTTAGTAAATACCTAGTTCACCCCATATTTAGATTTTTAAAGAAAAAACTAATATATCTAGAAATATATTTGAAAAAGTGATATTGATCCTTTTATTTATTGTTTTGATACTTTACTTCAATTAATACATGTTTAATTTTAGTCTGTATATACTTCATATAAAGTATAATGTACATTAGCTGTTTGGTTTAGTAAATTTTAGAAATATGTTTAATATTATGTCAATTAAGGGATATTTGAATCTTGTAATTCATGTTTTGGTAGTTTTATGTTGATAATTGATAGTTGCATAAATGTAGTTTTAACTGCACGTAAACTCTGTACCAAACTGTTAAGTTTCAATATGTGTTGTACCATGTGCAATGCTAAATTTTGAATTTTCTATAAAATTAATGTCAAATAGGTGAGGATACTAGAAAGGTGAGTTTAAATACTCTGAAGACTGATATTTAGTACTTCATCTCTTTGTATAACTACCAAATTTTTGTACAAATAATACTATATAAGTTAATTTTTTAAAATTGGATTTATTGATAAAAGAATATTGCATGCTATTGTTTTTTTAATGCAAATTATATATGTTGTATGATAAGGACGCTATTACTGTCTATAAAGATGTTGGTGTTGAATGTGCGGAAAAGCACCTCAATGAATTTTGAAGGAAAATGGTTTATAGAAGATGTAATGGCAAACCTAACAGACAATAGAAGTTTATTAATTTCTTTTCATCTCAAGATAATTTTGAGTAATAATATTTAATACTTATTTTCCTTTTTATATTAATATAATGATCTCTTTACTGATAATCTTGAATCGTTTTGTAGTGTCATTGTTTGGGATTGACTGGGATATCAGATGCATATGGCTGCTACAATTCTAAACTGTGCGCATGGCTTGCTGTATTCTAATACAATGTGAGGATGACTTGTTACATTGTGATACAATATGAGGATGGCTTCCCAATACAAGGGAAAAGATAGCTTAGCTGCTCAAGAAAAGCACCATTATGATTGCAAGCAAATAGGTTATGGTGGCCAGACCAATCTTGTTTTCCACAAGAAGACAAAAACAATTAAGGGTTTAAGATTTTATCAAATACTATATTTTAGTACTAGGTACTGAGACTGTAGTATTTACTATAGTATTTAATAATCATGTAATGGCTAGATTACAACATATTTGACTTAATGTTTTATATATTAAGAATGATATTGCAAACTAAAGAAAGAAATGTTGTTTTTTAGTTTTTTATACTTGATTTTTCAAGTTTTGTACTTAATTTGCTTTATTCTATACTTATTTGATGTGTTTTTGTATTTGCTTTTCCTTTAGTTGAATTTACCTTAATTCAAAGGGTAGAACAACATATAAGACCTTCTAATATAATAAAATCATGTTTTCTTCAAGTAATGGTCATATAGTACGTGTGCAAATGGTTGGTACACAAATACCCATATCCAACCACTTGTGTTATCGTTCTATCATACATTAACTTGACAAAATAAAATAATTTTTGCTAATTCAATGGTTTAAAATCTGTGACCAAACAACAATAGGTAATCAAGGTGATAGTGGAGCCCTTCGTCTTTACGATGAATTAGCCCTAAACTTGTGCTTACAACAAACTAGCTATCGTCTCTGAAGATATAATGACTAATTCAGATGGTAGAAGCACTACAAATCGTCCGATCACTCAAACTTAAAACGTACCAAATTTCTCTTTTTGTTACTAGACTGGACTATGCTGAATGAAAATGCTTGTGTGTATTGATGTAAATTCAGGAACAATTTAAAAGGCTGAAGGTGTAGTACATCAGGAACAATTTAAAAGGCTAAAGGTGCAGTTGGCGGTCAAAAGTGGTAGCCATTTTTTAACACAGCAGTTATTTTTCCAAGTAGGTAGTTTGAAGGACGCGGTCCAAATGCATCTTATGCCTTGTAGTGGCTAATTTTCATATACCCTGATTTGTAATTTTGAGAAAAAAATTATAATTTCCAAAAATTTAAAACTAAATAGTTGGGAGAATTATTTTGTTAGGCCAAAAATAAATTAGGTCGAAGTGGAATTTGATCCAAAAAGTTAATATTGGACCGAAGGCCCAATTCAATTTAATTCAAACTCAATCTCAATCTTAATCCCAAGCCCAAGCCCACAATCACACCAAAGCCAAACCTAGGCCCACCCAGCCCAACTAAGCTACTCGAGAAGTAGCGACACACATGCATGTGGCTTGGATTGGACCTATCATCATATAGGTCTTCTCTCCTCCAAACACTTATGGTAGCCCTAAGGGGCCCATCTCTTACCTCTACACTTGAGTTATTTATTTTGATCTATCCTTTACTCACCTTCTAATGTAAGATAGAGTTTCTCTTTCCCCAACCCATTAGCTTCTTTCCTAGTCTTTTTAGTCAACTTTGAAATAGTTCACTTTAACTATTAATTTTTCATTCACTTGAAAATATTTTTAGTAATTAATCCCATTGTCAATATTTATCCCCAACATAGATTAGGATGACCACCAATTTTTTAGAAATTAATGTTGTGAGCCCACTTAAAAATTTGATCAAAGAAGACCAATTTCCAATAGTCTTCCCCCCACATGAATGAAAACTAATGCAAGTGATAATGCAAATGATAATGTAGACATAAGAGAGTTCAGGTGAACAACTATTATATTAGGATAGCTGGCTTATGCTTTGAATCTTCCTCAGTGAAGCACTATCAGGTTTACTTGGCCAATCAATGAATACGATGTTCTTGAACTGTTAAGCCATTGGTGTAAACCAAGACAAAAGTACCCACACAATAGTTAACTTTATGCTTTTAATTCTTTTCGATTGTGTTCATTTTGGCCATGGACACCTATGTTGGATTCATAAATGTTTACGATGAAGTAATCCATCTTCACACTTATATAGGTGATCTCCTTCCAGAAATATCCTGCTATACTCCATTATATTAACTTTGGGAATCATTAGGAGTTGAAACTCAACCTAGTACCCATGTAGCAGATAGCACTTCTGATTTTTACAAGTAAAAATATTTTTGAAAACTACTACATTTATGGATTCAATGATCATTCCTTCATTGATACTAGGAATTGCTGATTTATGCACTAAGAAATAATAGGCACTACTATTCTGCGCATATATGATGAATATGCAATCAACAGTCTTGACCCTATTTTTAGTTGTTTTAGCTTGCTTAGGTACTTCTACATAAGCCTAGCATCCCCACACTTTGACATATTTGTAGGAAGTTTGGTGACCTTTCCATATTTCATAAGGAGTTTCATTTTTCCCTTTGTGGGGTATTTTGCTCAAAATGTGGCTCGCTGAAAGAAGAGCTTTCCCTTCATATATTTTGAGGTAACCTAGAGTTAATCAACATAGCATTCATCATTTACTTGAGAGTTTGATTTTTATGTTCAACAACTTCGTTTGATTGAGGTAAGTAAGGAGCCATTGTTTGATGAATAACACTAGAATTTGAGCAGAATTCTTTAAAAAATGTTCCATATTCATCATCTCTATCACTTCTAATAGTTTTATCTATTTGCTAAGTTGATTTTCTCCTCCATTTAATAGCAATTGAATGCTTCTAGTGCTTCATCTTTGCTTCATAAAAGGAATACATAGCAAAACCTTATGCAATCATCTATAAAAGTGACGAAATTACTTTTTCCCACCCCTAGTTTGCACAAGCTTCAAGTCACAAATATCGCTGTGGATTAATTCTAGAGGCATCATACTCCTTTTAATTGAGTGAAAAAGAGATTTAGCCATTTTAGCTACAACACATATTTCACAATTATGAGTTGTGCCAGTTTGAAATAGAGGCAACAATTCCAAATGTACTAATCTACATAAAAGGGTTGAAATTAAAATGTCTTAATCTAACATACCATAGATCACAACACTCAGTCCAGTAAGTAGAACCAAAGGCTTTATCATTCATTTAAACATTTTTGATTACATGCATTACATTAAATTTAAATAGTCTATTTTGCACATAGTCTCTATCCAAAAATAGGTCATTTTTAGAGAGTACAAATTGTTCTGATTGAAATACAAGCTTAAAACCATTTTTCACTAATAGAGAACTTGATACTAAGTTCTTGCTAATGTCAGGCACATGAAGAATTTCATTCAACGCCAACTCATTTCCTGAAGTCAGCTTCAGAATAATATTGTCCATTCTAATAATGTCTGAAGTTGTCAAGTTTTTCATATACAATTTCTTTTCAGTGATAGAAATATAGGTTGAGAACATTAACTTCTTAGGGCAAATGTATCGAGTGGCACTAGTGTCAATCCACCATTCTCTCGAATTATCAATGATGTTGGCTTCAAAAACTACTATCAAGAGATTCAGCTCAGACAAATCTAGAGGTATAGTCTTTTCCTTAGTCATATGGGCTTGATTCAATTCGTTTTTCTTTGAAAGCTGACAATCTTTGGCCTTGTAGTTCAACTTTCCACAACTATAGCAGTTCCTTTAAAACCTTATAGGCTTCTTGCCTTTGCTACTTTGATCGGACCCATGATGCTTTCTCTTTTTTCTTGCATTTGAACTTCATTTAATCACGTTAGCTTTGGCCTCCATTTTGATCTTACTTATGCTGTCATTCGATTTTTTTCCTTAATCCTTAGTTTGATAATTAGATCTTCAATATCCATCTCCTTTTTCTTATGTTTGAGATAGTTCTTGAAATCCTTCCATGAAGGTGGTAGCTTTTCAATCATTCTAGCTACTTGAAAGGATTCACTTAAAGTCGTGTGTTCAGCATGAATTTCATGCTGAATAATCTACAGTTCTTGAACTTAGCTCATTGTGGATTTAGTATCCACCATCTTATAGTCCAAAAATTTAGCAACCAAAAATTTCTTTGAGCTAGCCTCCTTGGTCTGGTACTTTTTATCAAGTGATTCCTATAGCTCTTTAGCTATCTTAATAAGATTATAGACATTTTACAAGGAATTATCCAATCCATTAAGGATGTAGTTTCTGCACAAGAAATCATTTTGATTCCAAGCATCAAAAGCTATCTATTTTTGAACATCAGTGTCCTCTTCAGGTATAACAGAAGCATCTTCTTTCAAGAATCTAACGAGACTCAAGGCCATGAGCTAAAATAGCATTTTCTGCTACCACCTCTTAAAGTCTATCCTAGTGAATTTTTTTGGTCTCTTTCCATGAGCTATAATAAGTGCAGGAACTGATGTAGTGATAGGAGCAATGGTGGCGGTTGGAAGAATAGTAAGCTAGTTGGATGCCATGATCATAGAAATAGTAGTTCATCTTAAAATTATTAATCTAATAGTATAAAATCTGTGATCAAACAACAACAAGTAGTCAAGGCAACAATGGAGCTCTTTGTCTTTAAGATAAATTAGCCCACATTGGTGCTTAGGGCAATTTTGGATATCATCTCTCAAGATACAATGACTAATTTAGATGGTATCACCACTACAAATCATTTTATCACTCGAACTTAAAGCGTACTGAATCTCTATTTTTGTTATTAGATTAGACTATGCTAAATGAAAATGCTTGTGTGTGCTAATGCAAATTCAAGAACAATATAAAGGGCTAATGGTGCAGTTGGTGGTCAAAAGTGGTTGCCATTTTTCAAAGCAACAGTTATTTTTCCAATGCAAGTAGTTTAAAAGATGTAGTCCAGATACATCTTCTACCTTTTGATGGCTGGAAGTTTACACATTTTCTGGTTTCCCATACACTAATTTGTAATATCCAGAAATTTGTAATTGAATAGTTTATTTCGTTGGGCTAAAAATAAACTAGGTCCAAATGGAAATCGATCCAAAAGGTTAATATTGGACTAAAAGCCCAATTTAATTTAATTTGAGCCTAATATCAATCTTAATCTCAATCCCAAGCCCACAACCAAGCCCAAGCCCAGCAGTGTAGGGCCAATGGCTTGGATTGAACCTACCATCATACAAGTCATCTCCCCTTCAAATACTAGTGATACTCTTGAGACGCCCATCCATTACCTCCATACTTGCATTACTTATTTTGGCCCACCATTTACTCTTCTTCCAATGTGGAATAGAGTTTCTTTCTTCCCAACCTATTGACTTTTTTCCTAATCTTCTTAGTCAACTTTCAAGTAGCTCATTTTGACCATTAATTTCTAATTCACTTGAAATTGATTTTAACCAATTAATTACATTGTCAACATTTGCCTGCGGTGTAGATTACAACAATCATCAATCTCTTAGAAATTAATGTTTTGAGCCTACTTAAAAATTTGGTCAAAGAAGACTAATTTCCAACAGTTTTCACACACAAATCAATCAATAGAAAGGACTACAGCTAGAAAGTTACTCTTTATCTCTCAACCTTGCTAATTTTCCTCTACATTAGAAAATGTCAACAAAAGAGGGAGACTCCAAACTAAACCTAGACTTGGATAAAGGGGGTGCCTAATGCACTTGTGATGCACAACTCTATGTCCCGTGATTGGACTAGATAACATGCCTAAAGGAGGGTTTACAATCTAGAAAATACAGTAACACCATGAAGAGGATGACCCTTGCAAACACAGACAATTTTGACGCAACTATGGACGTCCTTGCCAATGATGTGGGCTAGATGCTTGTCGGTGCCTGTGCAATGGGTGCCTCATGAGCACCACCATTGCTAGCCTACATTAGGCCTATAGAGTCTAATTTGAACTTGTTCCCACTACCTGACATCTCGCTCTTAAAACTAGATATGTCTCGTTCCTAAGTTGAAGTTTCTCTCAATTTTTTTTTACTGACAATAAGGAGTTAAAAAATATAAACAAGGGAATAAAGTAAGAAAAAAATTGCAAAAAGTTAACTTGAGAATTCATCTTGTCTCACCAATAAACTTACTTTCTAAAACTCAAAATTGTCAAAATTTAGTTAAGTCATTTGGAGGATACAAAGTATTAAATAAGGTATCTTTGGGAAACAACTGTTAAGAAGACCTAGGAATCTACCACGTGGTCAATTGTTGAATTGTTCAAATTTTCCAATAACAAATTAAGAATAAATATCCAAAATTTAATAAAATTAGTTAATTAAGGTAAGGTTGAATTAAAAACTAAGTTTATAACATACTTTCAATAAGTAAATAAAATTTTTAAATTGAAAGTAGGGGTTTGATAATATGGAAAAGTAAGACCTCAAGAGTTAAAAAGTAAAAATGAAAATAAAATATCTCAATTAAATAAATAATAATAAAGTAAAGGGCTAGCGAGGCCAACAAATTAAACCCATCTAGATGGGTACCCAATCTTAATTGGACCAAAACCCACTAAGTATTTAGTCATTACAAATATTGATTTCCAAAGCCAAAATGGAAACATTAAATTATTTCACAAATTCTGAGCTTTGAGTCTATGCAAAGCACATTCCATGAGCAAAAACTCATTTAATTTTGCGGATTTTTAGAAAGAATTCTAACTCTATTTTTGCACAACATCAAAACATAATATGTATATTTTTCAAATAAATCTATATTATTATATATAGTACAATAGTGTGGGATCCACAATTGTATAACTTTAAATCTAGTTGTGCAATTTTGGCCAAATGTCAAATTTTTAGAATTTTGAGTTTTTTTAGTCAAGTGAAAAATTTTCATTGGTTGTTTATTTACTTTTAAATTTTATTTTAATATGATCAACTTATCTGTCATAACTAAAATATATCATGTTATGTTTATTCAAAATTGCAATATAGAATTCTACCTCATAAGATAATTTAAAAAAGATCTATAATTATGATTTTATCTCACTAAATAAGTTCATAATTTAAAAAATATTTAATAAGCATCATTTTAAGTACTCTGATCATAAAATTCTATCTTATAAATTTAATTTATCACAAGATAGACAAATATTTCATTTATTTTATATATAAGTTTTATTATTCTACGATTATTTTTTTATATTTTATTTCTACATTATTTGCAATAATACAATTCTATATTTTTAATTGTATAACTTCTTTCCCCAATTAACATAATATAATGATGTTTCCTTTTTCTTTTTAATTAATTTAAAGTTCATCTTATAGAAAGTTTTTGGGCATTTTATTTGAAAATCCTCAAACCCATTTTCACTTTAACGTTCCGTTCCTACCCATGTCTTTCTTAGTTTGGACTCCCCATGTGAAGTTTCAATTTTGACTTCACTCCCCACCTACTTCAAATGACTGAAATAGTCTTAATTTAATGGTTTTGTTGTTGTTGTTGTTGTTGTTTTTTCTTCTTTCCTTTATTTCCTAAACCCTCCTGTCCAACGCTCATTTCTCTTTCTCTCTTTCCCGTTTGTTTTCTATTCATCTTCCTATGGTGGAAGGAAGCTTCTTTCTCCCTTTTCTGTTTTTATTTTTATTTTTTTCATTTTCTTCAATCGGCTAAACATACAAGCAAGAAGCAGGCCAATTTTGTCTCCATTGTTGCATGATAAAGCAACAGTGTAATCTTTGGCGAGTAGCATCTATCTTATTCTATTTGTTTAGCTTGAAAATATCAAGTAGTGGGGGAAAAAACCTCAAATTCAATTGTTAGGAAGTTGTATGTACAATGAAGAACTATATATCATGTCCATTTTTTAGAACATGACTCTAATGAAACCTCAACCAAGTTGTAGAAAGACACAGAGATTTTCATCTCTAATTGATATTTGAGCATTGAGGTGTAGGCAACGTGGTAGAACTAGGCATAACCATTGTACATGCAAAGAAGCTGCAACTAGCTAGAATAGCTTGACCTTATTGACATATTTGCTTAGCATTATGTTGCACATGTATGCTTGTCATACCTTCTTGTTATTATTGTGTAGCCAATATATATTTTTTATGCATTATTAATCTGCAGGAAAACAGGTGCATGAAGGGGGATAAAATCAATGTAAGAAGGGTTTCATGGTACTCAAAGACCAAAGATGGTTGCTAATTTTTGCTCTTTTGAAGCATATGTTACATCTAGAGTATTTGGACTATTATGTAATAATATTAGTTGAACTTTTGTTGGGATGTTTGGTATTACTTGTAATGTAATATATAATGTTTTCTATTTATAATAATACTGGATATCCAAAACAAAATATCCAGTTTAGGCACTTGTGTACTTAAAAAATGCATTTATGTAATCAAATTACACTTGTTGTGTACTTACAATCTAGGCTTCTGTACTTGCTTTTACAAAGAATGATTTTAATCTCAATTGAATGTATAGGGCAATCTAATAAAACATAATACGTATTAGAATGTTTAGTATTGCATATAGCGCAATGTATCATGTTTTTTAGATATGTTACCAAATCTGTTGGATACCTTAAATACAAATAAAAATACCATTTTCTATTAAAAATGATACTAGATATGTGGAAAAAAAAGTACCTATTTTAGGTACCCATGTACTTCAAATATCTATTTATGTACTAAAACTGCACTTAATATGTACTCACAATTCGGGCTTCTATACTTACATTTACAAAGAACGATTTTAACCTCAATTCAATGTGTGGAGCAATCTAGTAAAACATAGTACATGTTGGAATGTTTAATACTGGGGTAGTGCATTGCATCACATTTTTTAGACATGTTATCAAATATGTTTGATACTTTAAATGTAGATAAATATGCATTTCCTATTAAAAGTGATACTGGATATGCGAAAATAAGTACCCAATAAAATATTTTGATCATACTTCATGGTCTGGTGATCATGAAAATGGGTAAATTAGATAGAATGGAGAACGTTCCTTCATGTGTTGAGAATGATACCAAAAATCTAGAAAAAAAGTACCTAATTTTGGCACTTCTATTCTTGGGGGATAGGGTTTATGTACTCAATTTGTATATATTGTGTACTTGTGGTAAGAGATTATGTACTTATTTTTTCAAAGGCTGATTTTATCCTCAATCGATGTGTGGAATAATACATTGGTGACCCTATAACTTCAAATGTATGATTTGTCAAATATGTAATTGTAACAGTATATGTTGGAATGGTTAGAAACATAAAGACCTATATCCCACCACTTGTAGTGTCATTCTTGCTTGTATAAAGCTCTTACACATGAGGCAAATGAATCACTTTGACACCTTTCTCCTACACCACCAAACCTAGCATCATCAAATGAGTCCTTATGATCATACTTTATGGTCTGATGACCATTGAATGAGTGGATTAGGCAAAAAGGAGTGCGTTCCCTTATACGTTAAGAATGATACTGAAAATTTGAAAAAAAGTACCTAGTTCCAGCACTTAGGTACTTGGGGACAGGGTTTATGTACTCTTTTTGTATATGTTGTGTATTTGTGGTAAGGAATTCAGTCCTTGCTTTTCTAAAGGCCAATTTTAACCTCAATCGATAAGTGGAACAAAACATTAGTGACCGCATAACTTCAAATGCATGATTCGTTGAATATGTGGTCATGATAGTATGTGTTGAAATAATTAAGAATACAAAGACTTACTTCCCACACATTCAACCACTTGGGCTCTTATTCAAATTAGCATAAACCATTGATGCATGAGCTAAATGAATCCTCCCGACACCATAAATGAAAATCAGTGAACATATCATGATTATATGAGTCCTATGACTAATATGCCATGGTTTTATCATCATGCAATGTTCAAATTATGCTAAATTGAACTTAATCTCTTATGTGTTGAGAATAATACTAGAAATCCACATAAAAGTACTTAGTATTGGCATTTTTATACTCTAGAACTACGTTTGTGTACTTAATTTGCCAATATTGCAACCTATTATGCGTGTTTATGTACTTGATTTTAAAAAGGCTAAGTTGAGGCTTAATTCGCTGCATAGAACAACACATAAGACATATTAACGCAACAAAATTGTGGTTTGTTGAAGACATTATCGTGATAGTACCTGTTGGAATGGTTGAAAACTCAAATACCCATATTTAACCACTTACGCTCTCATTTATAGAAGCATAAACCATTAATATATGAACCAAATGAATCCTTTCGACACCACTATCAGAAACTACTGAACCTATCATGACTCTATGAGTCCTAGGACTGTTATGCCATGGTTTTATAATTATGCAATGGACAAATTAGGCTGAATTGAACTCAGTCCATTATGTGCTAAGAATGATACCGAAAATTCAAAAAACAATACCTAGTATTGGCATTTATGTACTCCATAGCTGCATTTATGTACTTAATTTATAAATATTGTGTACTTGTTATGTGTATTTCTATACTTTCTTTTTCAAAGGTTGAGATGAGGCTCAATTTGATGCGCAGAACAACATATAAGACATCATAACGCGACAAAATTGTGGTTTGTTAAAAAAATGGTTATGATAATATGTGTTGAAATGGTTGGGAACTCAAACATCTATATCTAACTACTTGCATTCTCATTCATAGTAGTATAAACTATTGATGCATGAGCTGATTGAATCCTCCCAACACCACCATTGAAAACCATAGAACTTATTATGACTATATAAGTCCTATAACTAATAAGTCATGGTTTTATGATCATGCAATGGCCAGATTAAGTTGATTGAACTTGATCCCTTATGTGTTGAGAATGATTATGAAAATCCATAAAAAATTACCCACTTTTGGCATTTATGTACTGAATTCGCCTTATTTGTGTACTTATTTTGTGTGTTTTTGTACTTGCTTGTGCAAGAGTTTAAGCTCAATTTGATGATTGGAACAACACATAAAACACTCTAATACAATCAAATCATCTTTTCTTCAAATAATGCTCATGATAGTAGGTGTTGAAATGGTTGGGAACATAAACACCCACCTCTAACCACTTGTACTCTTATTTATACTAGTATAAAATCATTGATGCATGAGCCAAATGAATCTAATGGCTTATCTAATTAAATTCAATTCAATCTCTTATGTTCTAAGAAATGTACTAAAAATAGGAAAAAAGAAAATAATACTAAATCATGATATTTACTGAATTTTGATATTTTTGTATTGGATCTTTGTATTTTTGTATTGAAATTGCCTTGTTCTGTACTTATTTGAAGTGTTTTTGTACTTACTTTTCCTTTTATCAAATTTATGTCAATTGGATACGAGAAATAACATGGAAGACCCTCTATAACAATAAAATCATGTTTTATTCAACTAATGGTCGTGATAGTATATGTGCAAATGGTTGGGAACACAAATAACCATATCCAACCACTTGTGTTCTTATTTATACTAGTGTAAAGCATTGGTCCATGTGGTAAATGTGTCATTTTGATATCACCATCAGAAACCCAACAATATATCATGAGTATATCTATTGTAGGACTAAAAAATAATGGTTTGATCATCAAAAAATAACTTAAATAATTAAATTCAGCTTAATTTCTAATATATTAATTACGAATGATACCATGTACTGAGACAATAAGACCATTTTTTTAATTTTAGTACTTTATTTTAGGTATATTATACGTGATTTTCATAATTTAGTACGTCTTTAAAGTGTTTTTATATTGCTTCTTCTTATAAATTTTTAGTATTGGTATGCATATATAATACTATATATGCCTTGAAAATTACTAATGTATCAACAATTTATAACACATACCTTAAATAATATTGATATTCATATCCATTTTCATCTGAATTTTTTTCTTAATTTTAGTATATACAATGAGCATCTATATAATCCAAGTAATGAACATCCATATTATTCAAATTGCTTTACAAATTAGAAACATCCCATATCATCTTCCAAGTACTCAATATGAATACTAAATTATCATAATAATAACTATCCAAACATCAATATTAAGCATAGAATAGAGCAAACTATGCTCATGAGTCAAAATTGTTGACCTCTATGAATCCTAGCTTGATCGGGACTATAATTTCTTCATTTTCATCCTACAAAATATAGAATGTATAATCATCAACTTCATAATTAAAAATAAATATAAATAAAAAGATGTGAATATTTTAACATATATAATTAAGGTTCAAGTACTGCAAACACAATTAGAAAGTATTGAAAGTTTGCATTTTAGTACTATAATTACTTACACATAATATTGAACTAGTTACTAAAATCATAATTTAGAATATGTGAAATTAAATAGATGATAATCAAATTAGGGTTCCTGAAAAACAAAATCAATATGCATTAACTAAAATGACAAGAAAAACAAATAAATTTAAGATATATTTTTTTAAAAAAATCTCACAATTAAGAAATCTTTGTGAAAATAAAAAATAGTTGACAATCAAATTAAGGTTCCTAAAAGCAAAACCAATATGCATTAACTAAAATGACAAGTAAAACAAACAAATTTAAGAAATTATTTCTCAACCTCACAACCATAATATCTTTATAAAAATAAAATATCTTCTTGCTAAAGTGAAACCTTATCCAATTTCTGAAAATATGAGCAAAATTTAAAGTCTTCTCTTGGGCAACAACAATGGCGGAAGAAGAATTGAGAAATGAGTGAAAGAAAAGAAAACGTGAAATGAAGAACAAAAATGGAGGAAAAACAGAAAAAAAAAGAATAACAGTAATGAGAACAATAGTCTTCTTCTTTTCTTGTGAATAACAGTAATGAGAACAAAAATGCATGAAAAAAAAAAAATAGAAGAAGAGCAAATGTGAAATGAAAAAGAAAACGTAAAATAGAACTAGAAAATGTGGAAGATGAAAAGAATGTTAGGCTTTTTGTGATTTTAAATTAAAGACATGGGCATTTTAGTATTTTTGCCACAAATAGGGAGTTGACTCAAATTTTGAAATTGGGAGTGTAGACAAACAAAAAATACGTGGGGACCAAATAAAAAAGTAAAGTTAGGTTTGGGAATTTAAGGCCAATTAACTGAAAGTTTTTAATATTTTTTTGGAATACATCTTTACATTATTTTTATTTTTTTTGTATTCTAAATTAATTAAATACTTTTCTAATATATTTTAATATTTTGTCGATGCTATTGCTTTATTATTTCTTCAATATTTATTAAAAATTAAAGTTTTTATAACCAACTTAGAATTGTAATTTTTAAATTACTTAAAAGTATAACCATGCAATCCTTTTTATCATTTCAATTAATTATATTATTTATTTTCAATACTATTTTCTAATATTTTTGTATGTTCATAAAAGGATTTACCTTTGATATTGAATTTTCATTTTACTATTATTTTGGTTGCATCTCTCTTGATTTGTCTAGATAAAAAAAAATTATACATACTTCATATTTGAATAATGTACATCGAATAATGTGATATTATGAATATTTAAAAATATTATAATTTTATTAAGTTGTTGAAATTATTCCAATTTTCCTATCAAATGAATGAAGACATACTATATACTTTTCCATAAAAAATATTCATTAAATTTATTAACACTTGATTTACCCATTTCTAATTGTGTGCTTATAAGAAAGAATTTTATTTTATTTTTTGCATTTTTTCTGTATAATATCATGTGCTTTGATAAATTTATTTTGATTGGTTGAATCTTTACTTCTTTATATTATTTTTTATAAGAAAATTATTTTATTTCTCTTCAACAAATAAATTATTTATAAAAATTTATTTATATACAACTAAAAATCAATTTCGTTGCTAAGTAAATACTTTTACACAATTGATATATTTCATTTTCAGTAATTTATATTCACTTTGTTAATATTAACTATCAAAAATTAAATGAATATACAAAGTAATGAAATTATCTAATAAATATGAGCTCTAATAAATATTAACTCATTTTTTATTTAAAGAGTGACATTTTTTATTTTTAATTTAATTATACATTTTTATCCAAAAAAGCTTAAAATTTATCCCAAAAAAAAGAGTTGCTAACTAAGTCAAACAATAATCAAATTTTCACATTTAATAGATTTTTTTTTTGTACTTATATAGATGCAATCACATTATTTTTAGTTGAAGTAATACAGTATTCAATTATTCTAATAAACAAATTCATAAATAAATAAATAAAAATATTCAAGTATTTGATCAAATAAGTTATTTTTTTATTAATTAAATAATTATTTTCTTGACAACTTCAAACGTAAAACTAAAATATTTAACAATCATAATTATCTCTTAACTTCGTGACTTACTTAAAAAAATTTACAACTTATTTGTTGATTATGAAAGAGATAACAAATATTTTTACAATAATATTTTTAGATGAAATTATATATAAAATATAACAAATAATTTTATTTAAAAATTTGTCTAAAATATAAATAGTTACTTCCTACAACTGTAGCGCCCCATTCGAGAGGTGTCTGCTTTGGGTTGAGGTGTTACTCTAATCTATTCTACAAATATTTAAATCCAAAATGCACCTCCAAAATTCAATTTTGATTCATAAAGCTACACAACATCCCAAAATTTAAACAACTCAAGTGGTAGTAGTTTAGCACTAACCCAAAGATCATTTCAGAGTGTGGAAGCAATAAAATTTCAAACTTCAAGTCAACTGTACAAGGAGTACAACATATATTCTCATTCTAAAGCCTCATAAATAACAAGATATCTTAACTTAAAGTAACACCACAAACCAACATTATGTACATGCCAAAGTCTTTCAGTTGAGTTTAGTCTTGTCCACAGTCTCAGTCCCCGTAATCTTGATCAGATGATATCCAAATCATATATATATATACATAATAGGCTCTAGTTCAAATCATCTCTACTAGATTTGTCAGTCCTCATATTCCTTTGTTTGATACCTGTTAGAATGAAGACGAGTAATGCATGAGAGTGAGTTATAAGGACTCAGTGAGGATAATGTAAAGTAATGCATGACTAATTAGGCATCAAGGATTCACAAATATCAATCAATAACAGTGTAGCATAAGAACAAGTCAATGCCAAAAGAAAATAATAAAGGAAATCAAATTACTAGCAAATACTAGATCGGAAGCGGAGATAGTTTGCTTAACGGCTTGTTCATCTCAATTGATTTACACCAAGAGGTATCAACATCGATTGACTCAACCATTCTCGTTGGGAGGTTTAGAGGTATCATAACTAATCACAGTCGGGAGGCATCGACGTCGACCAACTTAATCATTTTACTATGTGAGGTTTTTTTGTTGGTTCATTGGCCTAAAACGTTAGTTTGACCTAGATTGGGATACTACTCCAGTTTTATTGCTCCAAGAGCATAATACAAGTACAAGGATAGCAAACCCAAACACATATGTAAGTCAATAAATCAAATATATCATGTATATAGAAACATCCTTATGCCTCCGTATTAGTATAATAACAATTTAGTTTAGTACAGTAACAATCAGTTTGGTAGCTCGAGCATGGCAGCTTGGCAATAACAGTGGCTTAAGCATAATAGCTTGGCAATAACAATAGCTTAAGCATGACAACTTGGCAAGGCACTTGTCCAACAGTTCTCCTATACACATGTTTTTCAGTTCAATTAATTAATCAGTTAAATGCCAATTTGGTAGGATAACGAGTTTCACAAAATGATTTCAATAAAGCCAGTACATAACAATGACAATCAAAATCAATCAAGGAAGCCGACATGGCTAACAATACTATACGATACAGTCTGACCAGTATAGTAACATATGAGATATGAAATTGTTCATGATACTATAATAGAATGAACAATCGATTTAAAATGGTTTTAGTTCACGGTTTAAAAATGGTACGATTCACAAGTTCAACAATTAACAATACTCAATGAACAATATTCAAGTCAATAGAACCTTACAGGGTTTAGAAGCAGCAATGAATGAAAATCAGATCAAATGTCAAGCAACAGAACCTCATAAGGTTCGAAAAGTAGCAATAAACGATAATCAAATCAGATGTCAAATAATAGAACCTCATAGGGTTCAAAATGTAGCAATAAACAATAATCAGATTTGGTATCAAACAATAAAACCTCACAGGGTTTGGTAGTCAATCGATACTAGTAACAATAGTAAAGATAGGTATCAAATCAAGTAAACTACATAGGGTTCAATCACAATAATATTACTTTACGCAAAGAATTACCAAGTTGGTGGATCCTTACCTTAATCACGTCAGTGACATAGTCAAACTCTATTGGTCCTCAGGGTTAGATCCTTCATCACCTATTCAAAAGAATAACCTTACATCAAAATCCATGTTCAACCCTAACGATCACTAATGCGTAGAATCAAACCAATAACAACCTTTAATGCTGAGCGATTATCCTATTGATACTCGATATTGATCATAACAATCCAGTTACCAATAAAATCCAAACTTTAGTCGATTAAATTATGGTTCCATAAAATTAGGGTTTTCTACACTTAATATACTATATAACTTATAGTTTACATGAAATAATACCATTTGAATTCACTAAACTCGTTAAATCGATCAAAGTTGTTCTATTTTTATGCAGGGGTGTCTTGATCGATTATTTCTATCATAATATACGAGAATACAAGATTTGACGATGAGTAAAATGTATATACACACACACACATGCAATCCATATATATCATCATTATAGACCAATATCTCACAAATGAGTCGAAATTTTGATGATAAGTTTGCGTGCATGTGATCCTGGGAACAAGACAAAAATTCTATCTCTTGGCTGCTACCTTCGTCTACCATCGTCAAAAAGTTCAACACCACGGCCGTTCGACGCCTCTTATCGAGAGCTTTCCCATAGTACCTTTGATTTTCTATTTCTCCGCTGGAAAATGGGTAAACTGCTGCCTTATAGTGTCAAAACCACCTTAGTTCCACTGTTAATTTCTGCCTTTGCCATCGTGTTTCACTACCATGCAAAACTCCCACGTGATTTTTCTCATCAAGTGTTACTTAAAACACTTTTCAAATTCACCGTTGGACGCTGGAAACACCAAGACCTAGTTGCCCCCCGTGAGTTTCTCTCTCTCTCAATCTCCTCTATTGTGCATCTCCGGTGATTGTTAGTTGCGCTTGGTGGTGTTCTTGGAGAGCCAGAGTGAAGATGGTCTCAACAGTGGTGTTGGTTTGGAGAGAAGGGTTGTCGCCGGTAGGTGGTGATTGGTCACGGTGGAGGAGAGAAATAGAGAAGGAAAATGTTGAAGAAGGAAGGAAAATGAAGAACAAAAATGTTGCTACCTGGTTTTATCAAATCAAAAATTTCTATTTTGCAATTTGGTCCTTGGAAAATTTAAGTTATGCAATTGAGCTAAATTTTTTTTGGTGAAATTCAATTTAGCCATCAATTTCATGAGACCTCACATGGGGTCCCTCAATTTGATAAAATTAAACATTAACCCCTCATAATTAAATAAATAGTGCAATTACATCTTTAAAAATTACATTTTAACCCACAAAACATTTGAAATTTCACAAATATTAAATAAATCCTCAAAAAATAATATTTAAATAAAATATTAAAATATTACGAATTACAGGGGTGTTACAACAATAATTATAAACTCTTAAATTTATTTTTATATTATTAATTTAAATTATTTTAGTTTTTTGGTAATATAATAATGGAGAACTCATGTTCAATTATTTGAAATAAATTCTTTTATATGGGACATATATACAGTTGACATAGTTGAAAATTTTCAAAAATTTGATAAATGACCACTTAAGCAAATAGTATCAATTTTTATACTTTTCAATATATTTAAGTGCACTATTTTATAATTATATCACATACATTTATTTGAATATTTTTGCTTATAATAATTCATAAAATATTTTTACATGGATAAATGATGTGAGATAAAAAAAATTGACTGAGAAAATAAGAATCCATTTAATTATTTGTAATTTTTGTATTCTAATTATAAAAGAAACTTATGAGATATTGATATTTTATTTTAAATTGAATGCTGAAAAATTTTATTATTTTATTCATGTACATAATATACGTTTTCAGAAATAATAAAATAACTACATGTATAAATAAAAATAAATAAACTTTACTTATAAAAGTTATATGACATATTAAGAGATATTTTAGCTTATAAAAATTGTATGTTACAAACTACTTATTGAATTAGTTATCAAATAATTAATAACCTAATGTAAGCTATTTTCATATATAAAGTACAAAGATATTATACATTTATTTTAACAAAAAAATGTTTAATGTTTAAAATTTTCAATTGTCATGAAAATTGTAACTATAACTACCACATTATTAAGAAATTATACAAAAAAACTTTACATTATAAAAAAATTATTTACCTATTTATTATATCAAAATATGTATGGGTTGATTAAGGAGAGAAAAACTTCTACGTATATTTAATATCAATGAATGAGAATCATGCCACACTAGTATTCTGTAGATTTTACTAGTAAATAGTATGGCCTTATAATTTGACATGAAAACACATAATATATGTAGAATTGTTCATTGCAATATACTTAATTTAGTCTTGTTATATTTGAGTTGTCTTAATTGAACTAATTAGCTTAAAAAATATTGAGTTTAGGAAGTCTTACTACGAAATAAAACTATTAAAACTATCATTTGAGAGATCAAAACATTATTATATCAGCCAAGGTTAAATCATTTATGTTCAAGTTGACTAAGAAGAGAAAAATATTTATCTACTTTAGACGTTAAATACCAAACGATGAGAATCATGTTACATCAATAATGTGTGAATTCTGCTAGTGACATGGCATGATTTTCTAACTTAATGCCAAAACATCTAACGTAATTAACAATTTTCCCATTAAAATGTGCTTAATTTAGTCCCAATATATTTGAGTTAGCTTAAGTAAATTCTGTTTAAAAAAAAGAAACTACATTGACTTTAGGTAACTTTCTCACTAGCAATGCCCCGAGAGATCACGAACAAGCTTAAATGGGCAATTCTAAACCACATAAACTTGAATAATTATTATTTCATTAACCATCATAATTCCTTTATTTTAATGGTTATATTGAATTTACTTTTGTTATCTTGATGTAATGATGTATTGTTTCAATGTGCTAAAACTCGTAGAAGTATGCAACTGGGCTTGGTATTGATACGGGTTGGGGTAGGCTTTTCTTAAATCCAAATTCACCCCATACTTGAAAAAGCATTTTCAAACTCATCCCATTCCGCAGTTTTAGATTTGAAATTTCTAATTCATCCCAAATTAAAATTGTAAAACCCGCACCTGCTCTGGCTAGCCGTGGCTCCCACCTATCATTTAATATATATATATATATATATACATTTAATTAATTATAATTTAATAGTTCAATTATAATTTTATAAAATTATACAAAAAAGTTCAATCAGCATGACAATATTTAAATATATCAATTAAAAACTAAAATATAAATATCAACGAAATTTAACATAACAATATTAAAATATATCAATCAAAAATTAAAATGTAAAAAATCATACAAAGATATAATATATTTTGTATTATAATTATATAAGTATTCGGGGTGGGGTAGACCTGTCAATTTTTAATCCATAACCATAGGTATCCAAAAAAATACGTTTATTGGGTCTTGTTTTTTCAATCCAAAAAATTACAGGCAATTTTACCCATACTTAATTTACCCATTGCTTTTTGGTCCGCTCGTGGGTAATCCGTATTTATAATTACATATATATATATAATATATATTTAGGTATAAATATACATTTCTATGAATGCAACATCTTTTTATACGAGGACAACAATATTTGATTGATATTTATACTTTTAATTCAAAAACTTTTGGCATGTAATAGAATTTAAGTTTGAACTTTTGAACATAATATACTTTAAATTTGGTAGATTTTAAATACTTAAGATGTAAATTTTAAATTACAATATTGTTAATGTGCTTATTATTTGAAATTTGTGCTTTTTTTTTAAATTTTTTTTATTAATATTTGAGTAATATTATGTAAATTATAAGTTGGACATTAATTTATCTTTAAATATTAAAAAAAAGATTATGGATACCCACGAGTTAACCGTTATCTAAGAGGACGGATAACGGGTCCTTTATTTTGTACCCAATAAAAAATGGATAAATTTATTTACGAATAAATTTACCCAATCTGTTGTTATCTATCATTAGATTATCCGTGAATACTCAATTGTCAAGTTTAGGATGAGGTGGGACAGAATTGGTCCTAAGTCCGAACCCGCCCCATTCCATGTGGAGCGGGCGGGATGGATACCCATGCGTTGAATTGAAATTGCCAAGCTTAATGCAAACGGGGAACTAATCCAAACACAAAATAGGAAGGCTGAATTCTGGGCCGATTAAAAGGGCCACTAAAAATCTTATTCCTCAGCCCATGGTCTGGGCCGAGTCTCAATCTGTCGCAACTAAACTACGCCCGAAATCCAAGCCACAACCTTAATCCAGATTCCATACTCATATCCCGAATCAAAGAATACAAGTGGCGGTCGGTGGCCCTAGAAATTCAGTTTGAAAACCCTTTTCCCCGCCAAATTGGCTGACCTCCCCATTAAATCGCTTGCGCTCTCGCTCTCTCTCGCTGAAGCAAAAAATGCCTGCGGCCTTCATCGCGGTTCAATGCTTCCAATGCTCCACAATGCAGGCAGTACTCTCTCTCTCTCTCTCTCTCTCTCTCTCTCTCTCTCATATATATATATATGTATATGTGTATATATATATAAATGTATGTGTGTGTGTGTGTGTGTGCGAATTGAGCAGTATATGGGATAATTACTGCCATGAATATATATGTGAGTGTGTATGTGTGAAAATGCAACTATGGAAATATGGAAGCAGGTGAAGCAGCAGAAGAAGAGCAGCAACAAGTGGAGCTGTGCGGTGTGCAACGAGAAGCAATCCGTGCGGAAGGTGTTTGCCCTCGGCTTCATGGCCAAGGACGTGCGCAAATTTGTCCAGAATTTCAACCTGTCTCGCCAATTATCCGATCAGAAACAGTTCCTCGAAGATGAACTCGAAGCCTGTGAATCTCAGAGCGATGAACACAAGAAGACGAAGAAAAGAAATGATTGGACCGAGTATGTCGATAATCAGGAGGAACATTGTGGAAAGTTCGATAAGGATAAAAATCTAGCTGAAGGTGTTTGACTATATTTGTTGAAAATTATTTAACTTTTAATTGTGTTTTGGTTTTGATGTTGATTTGGATGAGCAGGGGATGGTGGATTGGAGCCAATGGTGGTGACAGAGATGCCCGAGGCCCTGTTCAAGAAGCCGAAATTGAAGGACTGTTCTTCCGGTGGATATGTTGCGGGAACGCTTGTCAGGCCCTTGTTTCCAAACAGAAGTACTGCCAATAGGCATCACAATGATGTTTCTCAAGGTAAATAAATCTGAGCACGTTTATAAGATTGATGTTATACTATTTATTATCACACCGTTGAAGTGCATTTTGCAGATACACAGTTGACTGAATTTGAGAGAAGATCCTGCGAAAGAGCTCCCAAGAGGAGTTGTATGGGTTTACGTCCATCAGATCGGTCTTCTAAATGGAACAGCTTCAGAGCTCAAATTCAAGACAAGAACAGCAATTTAGCTAACATGGAGGAGCCGTTTCTATGGCAACCAACAAAAGGGGGCAAGGGATCAATATCAAAGTGGAGAGGCAACATTGCAGAAGAGGATGACGGTTATGCCAATGCAGCACCAATACAACAGCCACATATGACAACGGCTGCAGCCAAGGAACCTGTTTCTAAGTGGAGTAGCTATATAACTGAAGAAGAAGAAGATAGTGATTTGGAGACTAGAGGGAGGAGAAACTCACGGGATCATGCCAGTCAACCGAGCCTCATCAACCCATTGGAGTCGTTGATGAATAATGCTGAAAAGGTAGAGGACGATATCCACCCTGATTTTCTCTGAGCTTCACAGTTTTAAATTGTATAATGCTTACTTAGCAACACTTGGAAGATAGTCAAGGGCTCGGGTAGTAATTAACTGGAGCTAACAATTGTAGTATAATCAATGATCATTATAAGAACTTACAGATATTCATCCAAACTTTTTATTGCTGATATTTTTGACCATTCAATTTGCTAGATAATTGTCCTGGTCGTGGGGATCATAACTGATTCAATTTGCATATCCTTGTCATTCGGATCACAACTACCGCGGGCATTTATCTCCAGTTCTTCGGATCACACTTCACAACTTCACAACTAATAGAGAAGTTATCGTAGTATTTCACACCTGTTAAAAAATTCTGATACTAATTCAGACCTATTCAACTGCTTGTTAATCCGATTACTCAGATTTATTTCCATTAACTAAGTAGTACATCACAAGTAAAAGCAAAACTCAATTTGCCATTCTTTATTTCTTATTTTTTTATCAAACAATGTTTTCCGGATATAGAAAATTGAAAAGAAATAACAATCCACTTAATACGGTCTTGTAAACAGAGAAAGGATACGCCTGTCTTAACAAAAATGAAAGAAAAAGCGTCTAAAATTATCTAGAAGCCTACAAAAGAATTCATCTATCAGCTTGTTGAACATATAACGTTCAAGTTAGGAGAGACTTGGGAAGCCCCTGGAAAAAATGAATGCGCCAATACAGGAGGAGGAGCCTAGTTTCTGAATCTAGGAAAAGGAGCTCAGTTGACAGCCAATTTCAGAACCTGATGTTGCTATGCGAAGCACATCCATAGCCTCAACAACTTTCTTCTTTAGAGCATCTGGAGACTCAATGAGGTGAAGCACCTCTGCTTGGTCCATCTCCAGTAACATACCAGTAACTTTTCCTGCATGATTGGGTTCAAGGCGTTCCACAAGTGGATATAACTGTTCACCCAGCATCTGCAAGAATTAAACCACACTTTAACTAGAAATCCACTTAATATTAATTATCCATAGTAACATGGCAAGGAGCTAAAATTAGACTAACCGTGCGGCGTTTTTCTGGGGAAGCAGAAGCTAAAGCTGAAGCAAGTGTTGATCTATATAACGGCATGGAAAGTGAAGCTCCTGGCACAGTAGGTGCATCAAGGGGCAGAGGCATAATTGGTCCCATTAGACCTTGAGGAGCCATTGAAGGATTAACGCCGTTTCGTGCACTGCTCATGTATCTGCTGAGACCTTGGTTTGAGTTCTGCTGCATCAGACACATTGGTTTACAAAAGTTATTGAATGTTCAGCCAAAAGAGAGAGGAAAACCCGAAGAGTCTCGCCTAAAGCTACAGGTAAAAAAAAAAGTTATAAAATATGAAAACACGACAAACCTGTTGCTGCTGCTGTTGAGAGTTTGCACCTCTCCTTGAACCCAATCGCTGGCCAGGCTGACCTTGTCGGACTTGGAATGGCATGACAAAATTGGATGGAACACCTGGCTGTAATCCAGGCAAGTGCTGCTGCTGAAACCCATAGGCAGGTGCCTGAGGAAGGAGTCCAGGACCAACCTGGCCAAAGTAAAGCTGTTGCTGGGCAAGCCTAGGTGTGCCTGTGTGAAATCCTGGCATCCCTGACAAAGGTGACATCGTACCAGGTGTGCGCCTCTTGGCAAAATGCACCTGAACAGAAAGAACTGTTGTTATGGAACTACAACCAAATGGCATATTGAATCGGAAACTTTGATTCTTCTCAGAATTTAAGTATTCATTCCTATGGGAATGGGAATGAAAAACAAATCTTGAATGGAAAAAGTAAGGGTCAATTTAAGCAGGGCGGTTCTTAAAGTGTTTAGGAAGTGAAGCAAGCACTTTGATTATAATGAATTTAAATTAAAAATAAGAAATTACAGACTTACACATTAAAATATATTTTTATCTTATGCTTTTATATATGCAATATTCTACACATACTAATGGCATCAAGAAAAACAATACTTCACCTGCAGCCAAGCCTTCCTTTCTTCTTTCCGTTGAGCTACCGCAACATATAAAGGTTTTCTCACTATCATCTTTCCATTCATTGCATTCAACTGACAAATGATTGGAAACACGTAACATATGATATCCAACAGATAGAAGGCAGAGTTCATAAAACAAACTTCGTGGGGAAAAGCAAGGAAGAGGAAAGCTTTGAAATTGAAAATCAATAAGACAAATGTATCTTACAGCTTTTGTAGCTTCTTCAGGGGTGGAAAAGGCCACAAAACCTGCACCCTTGCTCACTCCATTTTGATCGCACATGATCTAGAAAGAATAAAAAACAATAAGTATGGAATTTTATACAGGAAAATGTCAAAGAAAAAAACTATCAAATCTCTTTCGCAAATAGAAACTATTATAAGGCTCAGTAAAATTACAATGTCCAATACCTTGCAGGATCTAATGGTTCCGAACTCCGAGAATAAATCCTTCAGCTTTTCATCGTTTATGGTATCATCAAGATTTTTCAAGTACAGGTTGGTGCCTTTTAGTTTCTCAAATCTGCTATTTCTCTCCTGCTCGAACTTGGCTTTTAGTTCTGCCTCCCTTTCAGCTTTCTTTTCGGCCTTTCCGACATACAAAACCTTGTCATCTAATGAGGATCCATTCAAATTCTCAACTGCAGCAGCTGCAGAATCAGTGCTTTCGAAATTAACAAAGCCAAAACATCTAGATTTGCCATTTGCATCTTTCATAACAACTGCACTGGTGATGGGACCAAACTTTTCAAACATTTTCTTAAGGGTCTGATCCGTTGTGCTTTCAGATAAGTTCTTCACATAAACATTTGTAAATCTTGGTGATCCTTTTGCTTGAATCCTGTCTTGACGACGAACAAATGTGCCAACATAGACTTGCTTATCATTTAGCAGCATCCCATTCAACCGCTTGATTGCATTTTGTGCAGCTTCCTCCTTATCAAACTGCACGAATCCATAGCCTTTTGATTTCTCATTGTTGTCAACAGCTACCTTGCAAGAAAGCACAGTTCCAAAGGCAGAAAAAGTTTCGTACAGCGCCTTATTGTCTATTGAAAGATCCAAGTTCTTAATGAACAGATTAGCATATCCAGTTTTCCTCAGGCTAGGATCTCTGTGAGAAAACATAATCCTTATAGGCTTTCCATTGACAGGTGTAAAATTCAAAATATCCCTCGCATTTGAAGCTGCAGTATATCATAGACAATTAAGAATCATATTCTCAACGAAAAGTGCATATGCACATCAACATATTATCAATGCCACACAGAGCACGTATATTTGTGCACGAGCGGGAACATCTAAAATGGAAATTGGAGCTGAAACAACGAAATCAATATAGTTATATGTGTGTATGTGTAATCAGGAATCGTAGTAATGTAAAATAAGAGCATGTAGAGTCAAACAAGAAAAGAATTTCGAACTTAGAAAAATACATGCTAAGCCAAAAATTGAAAATGAAACTGATGAGTGAAAAAAAGTAATTTCTTTTTTGCCGAAGGACATCATAACATTCATAGTAGGTAATGATAATAACGAATTAAACAGATCATATCAAAATAATTAATACACATTACACGCTAGAATTGTAGCGACTCTAAAAACACACAAATTCCAACAATACGATTAGATTTCACATGCATGCAACCACATATAACAGGACAATCCGAAATTACGAAATCAACAGTATTAAGCGGACACTAAAAAGGTAAAAACGAAACGAAGCAGAGATTCTGATGATTGGTGATCACCATCGATAGGATTGTTAAAATTTACGTAGCCGTAACCGAGTGAGGACTGGCGAGTCTGATCCCTGCAAACCCTAATCGAAACCACAGGCGCCACCTGATTGAACAGATCGTACAGTTGGTTTTCATCTACCGTTGCCTCCAGATCACCTACGTAAAGTGACGAGTTCGGGAACACTCCCCCGGACACTGCAGCAGGAGTCGAAGGAGGAGTGGGTCCCAACACACTCGCCGCCATCATCACTGACTGTGCCTGCACTGCCGCCGGCGGAACCGCCATCGTCGCCATGTCAATTCAGAAAAATACCTCAAAAAAAAAATAAATCAAGAATTGTAAATAGTAATGCAGAAAATACGTATAATTATATAAGTCCTTGTATCTATCTCTCTATATATACGTATAGAATGTTTATCTGTATCTCTCTCTCTCTCTCAAAGAATCGGTGTATGAGAAAGGAAGAGGAGAAGGCAAGAATGGCGCCTTATATAGCCAAGCAGTAGGAAATCCTACGTGGGAGTCTGTTTTCGGCAGTGATGCAGAAGTGTTGTACTTGGCGTTTGACGTTGACAATGTTGAGTTAGTGGCGCCCGGGGGGGCGGAAGGTACAACAATTTGTTTGACTGGATAGGTGCTTGCGGTTGCAGGAGATTGTAGCTTCTGAGGTACGAGGACTATGAGAATCGGTTCAAAGTAAGAAAGCGACGTTTTTGAAGCGGCACGTGTGAGTGGGTGTGCCGATGGGGTTGAAACACATGTGTGTTATTTCTAATATATATATATATATATATTTTGGGTTCTTTTTGTTTTTATAAGAGAACAGCTCAAAAATAGTGGGTTCTTTTTGTTTTTCTAAGAGAACAGCTAAAAAATAGTGTTGATTGGGACTAGTTAGATGTGCCAAGTGTCAAGTATTTTTGTCCCACCTCTCTCTCTCTCTCTCACTCATGTATGGTAACATTTTTCACTTTAGTGATTAAAGATGTTAAAATATAAACTTATGTCATTTAAATAGAGAAAAATATTTTTTTATTGAAATTTTAGTCTTACGTATTGGCACCACAATTTTAATTCTTATTTTTATTGATTAATTTTGGGGGCATGTTAGCATTCTTTTTGTTGGAAATAATGGTGTATGGCCCTTTATTATATCAATTTTATTGTGGTCTTATGATATTTGACCATTTCATTATATATATTCATTCATGTGGCCTATTTACTATTGTATTATTATGATTTTATTAGTTTTGATCGCTAGATTATTCATAATGGTCAATTCTTCTTTATCTATTTAAGGGGTCGTTACCTTGTCATTTAGTACATGGAGTTGGTTAGTTTTTAGATGTTTTAATTTATTCTCCCACAAAACTTTTGTATTTTGGCAATGTGACTATAGATTGGTTTCTAGTCTTTCTATGGTAATACACATGAGATGAAATACCACTAAAAGCTAATAGGGTTTTATTTTGGACTAATGATTAGTTGGTAGTACTTCCACAAAGGGAGACAATAATGGCTTTAGGAGAACGACATGTGTTGTTACTCTCCATTGTCTAGTTGCATTTTCCTCAATATTTATGATATTTGATTTTGATGATGCTAAGATCTAGGTATAAATGGGTTGGGCTCTGGCTTACTATAGTCGACCATAATACAAGTTGGAGGTGAGTGCTTGGATGAGAGTGGGTCAAGTTTTGCAACTAATCAATGCACACATGTCAGGCTATTGAGGAGGCCTTTGACTAAGGCAGTCCTATGCTCAAGTTAGTATAATTTGACCAAAATATGGGGCGGCAGAGTGAGGGCCAAAGTTTGTAGCTAACATACCTTACTGAAGGGCTATAATAGGTTAGTTTTAGCCTCTCTTGAGAGGTTAAAATGTCCATGATGCCTCAATTCATACAGTAAGGGTTTTTGTCTTTGTTTGAGGACCTTTAGGTTTCTCATTGCGAGTAACTCTCTCCAAGTGGCACGTCCTCTTTCTTTCTGGAATATGGAGGAGATCTCTGCATTTAATGCAGAGGTATGTAGGTGGTATAAGGGAGACATGCTTCACAAATGCAGGGGCATGCTGTCGGTCAATATATTTAATATAGCTGAGCGACGATTGTGTAGCTTTTAATGCGACAATGGCTGGTGGCAGGGAAGTATTTCCCATTTCCTTAATTGATCTCTTTAGGTTGAGATGTTTCTCTAGCTATGAGTCATCTAACTATGCTCTGGTCAAAATGATGGGTCTTTTTAGGCCTAAAAATCTTTTAGAGCTGAGGGCCTAGCAACCATACTTGAGCTGATCGACCACATTATGGTTGACTGTTGGGATGTTAGTAATTAATCTAGTTAACTAGCCCAATGCGATTTTGGGCCTAGCTGATCATCTGGTTGACCACTGTTAGGCTAGGTTTGACGGACACTTCTCCACATCATAAGTCCTCCCTACTCACGAGTCTTGATCGAGCTCGCGATGAGAAAGAGTGAAGAGTAGGTGTTTTGAAAAACTATAAGAACTTCATGTCGACATCAATTTCAAATATGGACTAGGGTTTTAGTGTAATAAATGTATAAGTTACATTGGGCAGATAAATGAGGTGACATGTAGTTGTGTAATAACTACTTAGTAATCAATCATCTTAGCCAATTGGCCCATAATTTAGGTAAACCCTATAAATAGTGCCTTTTTCCTGTCATTTACCATATTCACTGCACTAGTGAGAGGTCGAGCTTTGCAAAATTTACTGCCTCAACCAAAAATTGAGAACTCCTTTTCTTAGCTTTGTAAGTTTTCCTTCAAACTCACCTAGTTTAGCTCTTCTTACATTTGACCAGTTATTTAGAGTAGTCATGCTTAGAATTTTTAAGAAGGTTAGTGGTAGGAGAAATGATTATGCGGAAACATAGTCGGCTAGGGAGTCAAGTGGAAGGGTAAGTGATTCGACTAGTGGGACTAGCGAATCTTCAAGTGATAGTTTTAGTTCTTCTAATAATTCAAGTGATACGAGGATTGATGTCTGGGAGAAGGGGATGGGAAGCTAGGTTATTTGTGGAAGTAAGTCCAGCCTTGATGTCTCGAGGAAAGCTATTTACAATTGATCATTACAACAATATAAGATCTAAGATAAAGGGCAATGATCTAGAGTTGATTAGGCATATATACTATATTCCCCATGAGTTTGAATTAGTTGCCCTGAGCTTTGTGATAGGATGTATAAACCTTTGATAGGTTGCATAACAATCTTTGAGGATGCCCTCAAATGTGGGTTTAGGTCCTCCATAATGCAATATATAGTCAACCTCCTCACTGGTCTTCAAGTTTGCATTACCTAATTACTTCCCAACTGTTTTTCCATTCTATGTAGCTTTATTATTTTGATGTTAATACACGACTAGCCTCTTTTTTTTGTAAATTTTAGCAATCTTTTTCAACTCCTAATATCCCAAAAGTTGGGTAACACTAAGGAGTTAGGCTTTTATTATCTTATTGCCCACCCTTGTTGAAAGATATTCGTGACCCCTTTATTTTTCTATAGTCAAACATGGAAAAATTGATAGTTATTCAATATTCATAGGGGATGGATGAGTGGTCGGGTTGAAATGCTAGGAAATGAGAATCCCACCTAAACTAATACCTTTATCTGAGATTTGTTCGAGTTTGGGGAGATAGAGGTGTCAGGATACATGGAGGAGAGGAACTTGGTGTTAGCGGGATTATCACCTACTCAATTTGATATACCAGTTGATGCTCGATTAGGTAGATGTATCTTAGTTGCGTTGCTTTTATTAATTTTTCCTTTTCTTTATTTTTTTAAGATTTTGATTGAGGTTTTACATTTATGTTATTTCAAATCGAGCAGAAATTATGAACTGTACTCACTAATATGCTATGGCCTGCCAACAAAAGGCGTAAGAGCACCAGGAAGTGGCTACTCAACAAAAAGCTGCCTTTCAAAGTGTTTCATTGTAGCAGGCACCACTATCTAGTCCCCCACCTGCTCAACTAACTCTGATTGAGGCCACGAGCCTAGTACCTCGACAAAAAAAGAGGGCTACTAACACAAGCCTCCCTTTCTCAAAAGAACCACAGTTGATAAAGAGAAGGGAAAATCCACTAACAACACCCTACTATTCAGTTACTACCTGATGATGAGCTATTTCCTCTACCTACTTTTCCAAATCCCCAATTTGGACCCAACTTGAGGGTCTAAAATATTGCAATGATGATGGGCGTGGGGCCAATGGGGATAGCTAATTTGAAAGTTCTCACTGTTGGTCTTTTTATTATGAATCAAAAGAAAATATTAGAGCTTGAGGGGCTTAATTCCTTGAAGGCATTTGCTTATCATGCCAATATGGTAAATTCACACTTGCGTAGCTTTTAGCTTTTGACTAGTATATCTTTTATAATGTAAGGCTTTTTTATTTTAGGTTAGGCAATAAGGGTATAATTTTTATCATAGGGTTGAACTTGCCCTCACTGACCGTAAGGGCTTTGCTAAAAATGTAGTATGATATCTCTAAAACTCAGATCGAGTTACTTAATTTAAGGGTTAAGGAATTGAAAAAGTAGTTCAAAGAGAAGGATGCTAAGCTGGTGGCTGTTGTTATGAAGAATAGTCACCTAGATGGTCTATTAACATAGGGGAGGTTGAAGGTGGAAGCGGCCTTATTATCTGCTTGGGCGCTAGGTTATAAACATGCTCTATAGTATGCTTAGGAAGAGTTCTTGAAGATACTATTGAGCATTCGAAGGGAGATAATGTAGTAATTTTTGCTAAGCCCAAATTTTCAAGAGGCTAGGGTCGTTTTTGTAATTGATGACCAAAAGAAAGTCTTACAGAAAGGTTGTCAAATAGCTGGAGTTCTTAGGCTGCCAATTCGAGTAGAGGATAAAGCTTGTTTGAATGTGCTCTAAAATGAGCAACTTGAGAATTATGATGAGGCTACCCTTATTGAGGAGGTTGAAATTCCAATCCATCCTAGAGCAGTTGAGGTGGGGGAAGAGTTTAGTTTTGTTAATGATTTTTCCTTTGACGTTAAGGATGGAAAAGTCGATGTTGCAGCCTACTTTCCCACTGCTAGTCAGATGTTCTTAACGGAGGAGGCTGATTTTTCTTGACTAGCTGGATCTTTTCTCTTGGGGGTGGACGAGGAGGTCAAAGGTCCCTTAATGGTCATGGAAGTGAGCTTTGGGGATGAGCTAAATAGGGTTGTTGATGCGATGGCCACAGGTGTTGCTCAAGATGCAGAATGTAGGGGGTAAGCTTGAGTTGAAGATGTTGTTTTTACTTTTTGCTCTTTTTTTTTTTTTTTTGGTTCAATTTGATCCATCTTGAGAGGCATGTAAAATGATATGATGTAGTATTGTGAATTTTTTGAATATTTCAAATGATTTATATAACTTGAAAGTTTGCTTTTTCTATAATATCAAGTTATTGGTCATGTATTATTGGCTTGCTTTTATATTGCTGTCACTTCTGCTCACTAAGTAATACATATTTTTTTGATTGGTTTAAAACTAAGATAAAAATCAACTACCAGGTTTTCTTCAAATAAATAAATAATTAAATGAATAAATGTATAAGCAAAGGAATTTATCTCATTTGATGTGTTATATAATCTGAGATTTCAAGCTAATATGCACATATTGACTCTGTAGTTGACTACTAGGTTAGCTTTAACTAACCTTATTGTGATTAACTGATGAGGCTAGAAGCCATGATCAAACATAAGTCGACTCTATTGGTTTGAAATCAAATCATCATGGGATCTTTGAGCAGAGATACGTGTATCTGTTAGTTGGCTTGAAGCCAACATAATGATCTACTTCATGGTTGGTTTTAAGCAATTTTCTCATTTAAAGTTTGGTTAGGCTAGAAGCTATAGTCAAACTTCAATTAACTTCATTAGTTTGAAACCAAAATAGTTGTCAACTACGGGGTTGATTATAAATAATTTTCTCATTCATGAAATAATGAGTTTACAAGCTGTAATTACACTTGAGGGAAAAAGAGTGGGTTAAATCTAAATTTATTTTATTAGTGTGGAACTAAATTACAAAAGTATGTCTTCCGAGTGGACCAGATCTCACCCATTATTACAAAAGAGTTGATTGGAGACCAAAGTTTCTTCATACATAGAATTTCTTCAAGTTTGCTATATTCCATGGTCGAGGTATCTCGTTTCCATTTGTATTTTCTAGTTAGTAGGAGTTTCACTTTGCCATTTTGACTATTGAGTAGGAGCCCTCCCATTTTGGGTTGAGTTTTCCAAAATTTTTTGAAACTCCAACTTTTTTGAGAACAAGGTCCCCAACATGAAAATTTCTAGCTCGAATGCCTTAATTGTAATGTTTGGCCATGATGAACCTATATTTTTGCATCATTGAGCATGCTTGCTATCGTAGCTTGTCAATAGTTTTAAAGTTGAGTTGTCGTTCAGCTTCATTGCTGATCGGGTTGTAATGAATCAGTCAAATTGTATGTTGTATCAGCTATGTTGGAATCATTGCTTTTGAATCATAAACCAAACTGTAAAGGTCATATCTTATGGTATTTCTAGGAGTGGTTCTATATGCCCATAGGATGCCCAGGAGGTCGTTTGCTCAGTTTTCTTTAGATCACTTGAGTTGAGTCTTAATATGGTCCAATATTATCTTGTTTGTGACCTTAGTTTGCCCTTTGCCTGAGGCTTGCCAACTAAGATGAAGTGTTGTGTGATCCCTAAACTTTCACACTAGTCTATCATCCGTTTGCTCTAAATTAGGTGTCGTTATCATATATTAATACCTTCAGGAGGCCAAAACACCAGATGATGTTCTTTCATAAGAAGTTTCTGATTGCTGTGTCAATTATCTTAGGAACTACTTTTGCTTTGATCTATGTAGTAAAATATTTGACTACCACAATCACATATTTCCTTTGGCTAATAGCTTTTGAGAATGAGACTACAATGCCAATCTCCTACTAGTTAAATCGCCATGTGATTTGAACGGGTACTAGAGCTATAGCAGATTGATAGGGAATATTTGAAGGCACTTGGCAAGATGGACACTTCTTGGAAAAGTTAATTGTATCTTTGTTAAGGTCTACCAAAAATATCCTTGTTTGATAACCTTGTAAGCTATTGCTCGCCTTTAGAGTGTTTCTGCAATGCTTAAATGAATTTCGTGCAAAACCTTAATAGCTTGCTCTAATGTCAAACACCTCAGTAGGGATCTAAAAAGAGATCTCTTGTATAGCTAACCATACTCATTGAGGGCGAACTTTGCTACTTGATCTCCCAACCTTTATGTTTTTGTCTTATCCTTTAGCACTTTAACCTTCATTGGTTAGGCTTTGATTCGATCTTGCCAAGTGGGAGTTGATTATTGGTTCTCTCAAATTTGGTTTAGTTTGGGCCTACTTATGGTGGGTTTCTCAAAGACCAAGAACGTGATGGTTCTTTCCTTGGTACCCTTTGTTGAACTGGTGAATTTGGATAGGGCATTTGCTCTTTCACTCTCAGATCCAGGAACTTGACTGAGGGAGAACTTCTTCGAATGCTATTGTAATTTCTTGATTTCAGTGAGATACTTATTCATAGTAGATTCTTTTGCTTCAAAGTTCTCTTCGAACGGCTATGTAACCAATTGAGAGTCTGTAATAGCTATTAATTGCTCAACTTCTCTATTAATGGCCATCTTCATTCTAGTTAGAAGGGCTTCATATTCTACTTTGTTATTGATGATAGAATAGTTGAGTTTGATAGCAAAATCATACTCCTCAGTGTAGGGGAGCATAGGGATACCTATCCTTTCTCCCATGGAAGTTGCTGAACTATCAATATGAAGAGACTAAATAGGTGGATCTAGCCCGACCTCACTAAGGAGGTTAATGCTTTTTGCTATGATGTTTCTAATACTTATGCTTTTATAGCTATTCAAGGCTAGAACGTGATGTCAAACTTTCCTAACTTAATAGCCCTTTTGGTCAGTCTCCCCAATATATCTAGTTTTGATAGCACCTATTCAAGGGTTGATTCATTAGGACAACAATAGAGTGGGACTGGAAATGTGGCCTTAGCTTCTTGGCTACTATGACTATGAAGGTAAACTTTTCAATCTCAAGGTAGTTGTGTTCTGGGCTTTATAGAGCTTTGCTGATGTAATATACTGGCTTGTGTGTGCCATATTGAGTTGATACTGAGATGGAATTGACTACTGCTGACAAGATTTCTAAATAAATGCATAAGACCTCCCTAATTGTAGGCTTATCTAGCATTGAAGAAGTTGATAAATACTGCTTTAAGTCAACCAGGGTCGCACTCTTTTGTGTATTGGAATTTTCTTGTGTTTCTAAGAATTTTGAAAAATGGCAAACTTTTATCTATTAGTTAGGTAATAAACTGACCCAAAGTTATTCTCCTGACCAGTCTCTACACGTCTTTAATCGTTATGGGTGGTGAGATGTTCTAAATTGCCTGTATCTTTTGTAGGTTTACTTTTAAACCTTTCTAACTGACCATGTATTCCAAAAACTTTCCTCCACTTATCTTGAACATGCACTTGTTGGGGTTATGTTTCATGTCAAATGCCTTTACTATCAAGAAAGTGTGGTTGAGGTTGGATAAGTGATTTTATTCTTTTTTCATTTTGACAATTGTATCATTAACATAGACCTCCATTGCCCGTTCGATCTTATTTTTGAATATAAACTTTACCAATCTCTAATATGTTGCACCTGTATTCTTGAGACCAAAAGGTATGACCAAAAAATAATATAAGCTATTGGGTACCAAAAAGGAAGTCTTATCCTTATCTTCAGGGGCCATAAAGATTTGATAATATCCTTGAAAAGCATCCATCATGCTCAAAAGATCATAGCCTGCTGTTGAGTCAACTAATAAATCTATTCAAGACAACGTGTAAGGGTCTTTAGGATAAGCTTTATTCAAATAAGTGAAATCATTATATATTTTCCATTTGTCCTCATTCTTAGGGATAAGAACTACATTACATAACCAATTAGGATATTGAATTTCTACAATGTAGCTTACCTCTAAGAGTTTGTTGACCTCTTTCTCGATGACTTGGAATTTTTCTACATTGAAGGTCTTGGTCTTTTGATTCACTGGCTTAAATGAGGGATCCACATTAAGGTGGTGGACAATAATACTAAGGTTGATTTCTTGGAGGTCAATAGTTTTTCCAACAAAAATATTGATGTTCTTTTTGAGGAAGTTGACTATCATGCATTCCATGTTACTTCCTAAATTAGTCTTGATCTTTGTAGTTTTGTTAGGATTTTTGGGCTTGAGCTCGATGGTTTTGAATTCTTCAACTAGTTTGATCCTAGTTTTTTTCTTATTTTCTTGTCCCTCTTCAAGTTCTGTTACTAGGATGTCCTTGAAGGTTTCCGTTTAGGTTCAGTTTTTTTTTCATTTGCTTTGATTGAAATAGTGTAGCATTGTTTGGCTTTCTTTACATTGCAAAGTAACTCCCCGATTCCTGTAGCCATTGGAAATTTTATCTTCATGTGGTAGGTTAAAACAATTGCCTTGAAGTCATTCAGTGTAGGCCTTTCGATGATAGTATTGTAAGCAAAATGCGCATTAACCCCCTAATAGTTAACTATTAGTGTTTTTCTTTTTGGAACTTCTCCAAATGAGGTAGTTAAATTAATGGATCATTTAGGAATGATCTTGGATCCTTCAAACCTAATTAGCGGGGTACGGACTGCCTCAAACTTAAGCTTGCCCAAATTCATCTTTAAAGTTGACAAGAAAATTATGTTAGCAGAACTGCCATTGTCAACCTGAACTTTTGTCAATTCAAAGTTTGCAAGTTTCACTAATATGATGAGAGGGCTATCCAGTTTACTATTAGTCCCTTGATGTTCGAGATACGAGAGATCAAAATTAGAGAAAGAGATAGGCTCTACGTTGTGGAAAGTTGGAAAACTATTTTGATTGGTGTGGATTTAATCAATTCTAGTCTACATTGATTTTGCCTTTTTGTTGTTTTAGAATATCCCCTTTTCAGTCCTCTTGCAATGGTATCGATCATACCTCGAAGGGATGGTTGTTGATCGTCTATTTATCTTTTCCCTTGATCTTCTCTCCTTAGACTAATCGATCTTTTTCTACTGGGAGTCTAGTTAGCTCGATCCATCTTTTGTCTGACTTTTTTGTCAACAAACTTCTTCAGGTGTCACTGTTAGATGAGTAGCTCGATCTCATCATAAATGTTGAAGCAATCTTCTATGTCATGTCTTTTTTTCTTGTGGAAGTGATAATATTTCTTGGATCTTATTATAACCTCGATTTCAGTTAACTTCTTAGGTTTTTTAAGAAGGTTATCATTCTGAATGGCAAACAAGTCCTCCTTCCTGATATTGTGTAGTAGGGTATAG
The DNA here is from genome assembly GCA_014898725.1 of Jacaranda copaia. Lineage (NCBI taxonomy): Eukaryota > Viridiplantae > Streptophyta > Magnoliopsida > Lamiales > Bignoniaceae > Jacaranda > Jacaranda copaia. Next base: position 491,898 of record JACGDI010005519.1, read on the forward strand.
TTGTGAAACCTCTTAAAAGGGGATCGATGACCATCCCTCTGCTGCCTGTTGTCTTTCTCCTTGCCCTTTTTTTTGTCATTCTCTAGGTTTCCATATTTCAGTCTGTTCATGTCCTCTCAGGTTGTGTACCTCTCAACAAGGTTAAAAAATCCTCCATTTACCATGCTTTTTCCTTGATGCATTCTTTAAGTCGGAGACTAAGGAACAATCTATCAATCAAAAGTTTAATTTTAGGACTGTTGAGTTTTAACACCTCAGTGTTAAATGTAGCAAAGAAATCTCAAAGAGATTCTCACTTGTTCTATTTCATCATATGTAAATAGGTATAGGGGAGTTTTGCTTTTCTTCTGCTAGCAAACTGATGGAGGAACTTGTCATAAAGCTGATCATAAGAGAAGATGGACACTGGTTCTAATATAACAAACCAACTAAGCACTATGCCTTGGAAAAGTAAGTGCTTATTTGCATCGATAAAACCATCATACCATGGTAAACTAATTATAATCTTCGTGTTGACGACTATGCACTTATCAATTATCTCTTGGATAAATGGTGACTCCTACTCGTAGTAGAGCTAGGGTATGCTATCATGCTAGGGTTTTTATTTTGTATTTCTCTTTGAAATTTCTTCCAGGTGTCTATTCAACTATTGAACTTGGTGTGATACTTTTTCTTATTCTTCTCAATTTTTTTACGACAGGTTTTTATTCAATTAAGATTTCTATAGCTTGACCCTATCGCGCTGTTGGCCTCAAATAAGTCGACCAAGATGTTCCACAGAGTTAGTCACTTCTTCATGGGGATGTAGATAGGTCTCTTCCCATAGGAATTGACCTAGACTTCTATCACATTGATTAAAGGGTGATGTGTCTCTTACCTTGCTCTGTCCTCTTTCTAGAGCCTTTCTTCATGATAGGAGGGATGGAAAGTGCTACTAACGACTGGTCCAGACTGGTTATTGTGCTCCTATAGAATGGTAGACAATTGAGTTGAGATCTGGGTTGATATCTGCCTATTTATTATCTATATAAATTGCGGCATAGTCAATGTCACCACTTGCTAGGGCTAGAAATTAGGTCCAACCATATCTTGCTCTTGTTGGGGACAAGGAGAAGGGGTCGGGGACTTTTTGATCTTATCCCTTTCTAAAATGGCTCGTCTTGTGTTTACTGTTTGCTCATGTTATGGACTTTACTTCCCATAGATGGTGCCAAATGATAATGCTAAGATTTGAGTAATTGGCTTAATGCAGTTTTAAGCTTGGTCATCACCTTGTCAACTATTGTTGGGCTAGGCTTGATGGGAACTTCTCCATATCAGATTTATTGTATTCTTAATTATAATTTATAAATTTTGAATTATGCAATTTATTTTATTTTATTTTTTATTGTTTAAATACAAATCACATAATATTCCTAACAATCTAAAGCTATGATTGGTGATTTGAGTAATCACAATTAATTAAGTCTAACTTTTTGTTATGAATAGTTCAAGGGGAGAGATGCATGTTGGTCTTTGATATGAGATAATCCAGTAGGCCCAATAGGTCTAGCTTCAAATAAGACAGCCCATGAGGCCCAAAGGTATATCTATCTAGTCGACCTGTATTGACCTCATTTGGTAAGTCCCACGGTCAACCCGTATCGACCTAAGAGTCACTTCAGAAGTTTTAGTATTCAAGTCTGGTCGACATGAATCAACCTCTGGGTATATATCGGATAGGTCGAACCCCTCGGCACGGGCGACACGTGGCAGTTGATGTAACCACTGCTAACAACTCCAACAACTTTGACAACCTTGCCAACAACTTTGGCATGGATGTGCCCTTACTGGCATGGTTATTCGGGAAAATAGAAGATTGAGTCACCTGGCACAGTATCAAGATCTGGACATGGAATGACTCCCAAACCCCTGGCATGGAAAAATGTTAGTACACCTGATAAGGGTACTTGGGTAAAATCATGCCAACAGCAGGCTATAAATACTATAGGCCCAACCACGCTCACGTTAATGCTATTTATACTATTCACTATATACTCTGTCTATATTCTGCTCTACCAGAACTAACTTGAGTGTCGGAGTGTCTTAGTCGGGGGCCTCTCGACTAGTTGACGTATGTTCGTGGTTGCAGATCTCAAGCTCAAAATCACTCAAATCAATCGGAGTACTTGACCCTCTAGCTCAAAGCAGCATTATTTAGCGCCGTCTATGGGAACCTTTGAGATTGCAGCAAAAAAAAAAAATGGTGAACACGTACAGAGTAACTTCTGGAAGGGAGAAGAATCGGAGGTCTATTTCCCCGTCACTCCTTAACCCCCAGCAAGACACAACAACTCAGGGCGCTAGCGCCCCTCAAGAACAGCTGGTGACACTATCCATGTCCTAGTTGATGCAACTAATCAGTGAACATATATTCGCTTAGATATCAGTTTAGTTATTTGCTGTCCTGAACAGGTACACCTCAGTGCCTACCCCCATTGCCAGTATAGCTCCGCAGCTGCCACCATTGGAAATTAGACCCCAAGAGGATAGCCTCTCCTACCATGAAGCCAGATAACCACTCGCTTGGCGTGAGGTTAGTCCTAGACATCCACCAGTGAAGAAGAGACGCCCAGAACCACGCGAGGAGGTGGCAAACTCGGAAGATCTCATTCGACCTAATCGAGCCACGTAGTGCGATAGGGTCAAACGCTCAAAGCATGACTATCATGAAGTTTGAGAAAAATTTTCCAAATTGGCGCATCGGCCCAGTTGAGCCCCGTAGTTCAACAAGGCCGAGCACATCAGGTCGGGCTTTGATCGAAATGCCACCCAGGCGGATCGGGATGAGTAGGAAGAAGTTTCCTATCAGGTCCAGCAGCTCAATAGACGTCTCAATGAGATCTCGAGGAGAAATACTGACAGGGCACCAAACTTAGATGCTCTTTAAAGATCTCATCAGGAAAGAGGATCCTAGTTTGTGCAGGAGATCATTGATGAATGCATCACCGTAGATGCCAAAGTCCCCACTGGCCTCCCGAGGTATGATGGCTCTACCGACCTAAATGAGCATTTTATGCAATTTGAACACATGATGCAGCTGCATGGTCACAATGAGTTTATCCATGCTAAAATCCTGGTAACCACTTTCCAGGGCATTGCGCTAGACTGGTTTGTGAAGCTGGAACCATCAACAATCTACTCCTATACCAGCTGTGCGATAAATTTCTGCACCAATTTGCCAGTCGGAGGAAGGCTAAGCTCCCCCACACTTATATCTATACCGTTAAGTAGAATGAGGGGACATTCCTTTGGGACTTCTTCACTAGATTCAATATAAAGGTCATAAAGATTGATAACCCCAAGATTGAGTTCTTGATCTACGTGCTATTCCTGGGGCTTAGGCATAAAGAGTGTGCCAATGCTCTGATGCGAGAGAGGCCCGAAACCATGGAGGAGCTGCTCGACTTGACGAAAAGATACATAACCCAGGAGAAGATGAACAAACTCAAGTTCGAATCCTCCGAGGTTAATAAGAAAAAGAAGGAAAGAGACGACCAAAAATACAAAGAGCGAGGTCGATCTCTGATCAAATGCTTCCACAACTACACACCGTTGAACACTCCGAGAAAGGAGGTCTTATACGCAATCTGGCATGACAACCTCCTTAAGAGGCCAAGAAAACTGACGGAGACTGTAGCTATGAAAAAATCAAAGAAGTACTGCCACTTCCACAAATAGAAGGAGCATGACACTGATGAGTGCTTCAATATCCAGGATGGGATCGAAAGATTGATCAGACAGGGTCACCTCAAGGAGTACATAGCTGTGGAAGCCCAGATCGACGGGGGCAAAATTGATCAGACTTCTCATAGAGAAAGGTCGATTAGCCCTAGGAGAGATGACAAAGGAAAAAAGCCCACCCAGGAGGACCAACCACCCATCAGAGGAGTTAATGACATGATCGCAGGAGGTCCGACTGGGGGGGACTCTAAGTTCGCTTGGAGATAGACGCAGAGAAGACTTGAGTCCAATAAGGCTTCACTTGTGGAGATAACTTTCCATCTTTTTATGAGTGCAGAGCCTATCTCGTTTATGGATGTTGATTTGGCCTATCTAGAGGGCAAAAATAGTGATCATAAAATAGATTGTCCTATGGTTATGTTCATGGAGATTACGAACTTCGAGGCACGCAAGGTCCTGGTCGATAACAGCAGTTCAGCGAATGTCATATTCTTATCTACTCTGAACAAAATGAACTTGGGAAAGTTGAAGTTTCAGCTTGTGCGCACACCGCTGGTCGAGTTTAAGGGGTCGGAGATCATATCGGAGGGGTCGATTGACTTGACCACATCTTTTGGGGAGGCTCCTTGAAGGAGAACATTAATGTTGAATTATCTTGTGGTTGATTGCCCATTCACCTATAATATCATCATAGGCTAACCCGCCCTCAATGACTTCCGTGCCATCATTTCTACATATCATTTGAAAGTAAAATTTCCAACACTAGCAAGCACTGGTGAACTTTTGTGCAACTTGAAGGAGGTATGGAGATGCTATAACGTTTTGGTCGAGCCATCTGGGCAGAAGACTCGACCACAGTTGAAGACTTTGGGGGACGCCTCTGTAGCAGAATTTGAAGAGTCCCAACCGAGCAAAAAGAGAAAATTGGAGGACACCAAGGTGGAGCTGGTTGGCGAATTCATGACAATTGAGCTTGAAGAGGGCAACCCCAAAAAGATAACCTGTATTGGGACAGACTTAGCGCCCCACTTAGAGTGTCTCATGGTCGACTTCTTGAGAAGAAATATTGATGTCTTTGCATGGAAAGCTTCCGACCTGTAGGGGATCGACCTAAATATAATTATGCATCGACTAAATACTGACCCTTTATATAAGCCGGTCAGGTAGAAGACGAGGACATTCAACACTGAGAGAACGCAGATCATCGAGGAGGAGGTTAGAAAACTCTTAGATGCAGGTTACATTGTAGAAATTTTGTACCCCTCTTGGCTTTATAATGTTGTCTTAGTCCCAAAAATTGAGGGACAGTGAAGGATGTATAATGACTTTACTGATTTAAATAAAGCTTGTCTTAAAGATCCTTACCCCCTATCTTGGATAGATTTACTAGTTGAATCAACTACTGGATGTGAGTTGTTGAGTATGATGGATGCATTCCAAGGCTATCATCAAATATTCATGGCACCCGAAGATAGGGATAAAATATCATTTGTGGTTCCTAATGGTGTCTACTGCTTTCTGGTCATGCTGTTTGGTTTGAAGAATGCTGGGGCAACTTATTAAAGATTAGTGAACTTTATGTTCAAGGATGAGATTGAAAAATCAATGAAAATCTACGTCAATGACATGCTAGTCAAGATAGAAAAAGCCCAAGATCACTTACTCAACCTCACTCATATATTTGAAATTCTGAGGGCGTTTGGATCAAAGTTGAAGCCAAATAAATGCACTTTTGGAGTTCGCGGAGGAAAATTCTTGGGCTACATGGTCAGCCAAAGAGGTATTGAGGCCAATCCGTAGACAATTTAGGCAGTCTTAGACATCAACCCTCCTAGAATGGTTTGGGAAATTTAGAGGTTGGTCGGGAGAATTATGGCTCTGGGGAGATTCATTGCAAGGTTAGCAGACAAAAGCCTCCCCTTCTTCAAAATTCTTAAAAATGCCAAAACGATGAGTTTTTGATGGACGGACCAGTGTGACAAGGTGCTGCTTGAACTGAAGCAGTATTTAACCTCACCCTCGATGTTGGCAAAACTTGAGCTAGGAGAGGTACTTCAGATTTACTTGGCAGTCTCGGAGGAGTCAATCAGCTCAATATTGATATCGACTCGGGACAACAATCATCGATCAGTTTACTATTATAGTAAGTCACTCCAAGGGCCAGAGCATAATTATTTGGAGATTGAGAAGTTTGCATTGGCCTTAGAGACCGTTGCTCAAAAGCTAAGATCGTACTTCCAGTCTCACTCTATCATTGTGCTGACAAACCAGCCGCTGAAGCAAGTTTTAGTGAAGCTCGATACTTTAGGTAGATTGACCAAGTGGGCGATCGAGCTTAGAGAATTCGACATCAAATTTCAACCCTGAACAGCCATTAAAGTACAGGTACTCATTGATTTCATTGCAGAGCGAATTAATTTACCCAACTAGGATACTGCGGCCTCTGTTGTTTGGACTTTGTAGGTTGATGGGTCATTGACCACATTCGGTGGAGGCATCGGGGTCACTCTTTGCTCTCCTAATGCAGAAGAATAGGATTTTGCAGTCAAATTGAACTATACAGTTACAAACAACGAGGCAGAGTACGAAGCCTTATTAACAGGCTTGAGGATGGTGCTTGAGCGGGGGGTCGAACACCTTATTGTGTTCACAAATTCTTAACTAGTGGCTGAACAAGTCAGAGGAAATTTTGAGGCCAAAGAGCAATTGATGGTCCGGTACCTGACAGAAGTAAAGAGGTTGCAGCAGTCTTTCAAACAATTTACTCTTAGCTAGATCCCTCGATTTGAGAATGAACGAGCAGATGCCCTTTTTAAGTTTGCCAGCTCAATTAGAGGAATGAGAGAAAAGAAAATTACATTTCTAATTTCGGACAGGCCATCGATCACACTGACAGATGAAAACCTTATAACCGCCATTGAAGAGGCACCCATTTCTTAGCAAACTCTATTAAAACTATATCTCAGCCAAGGTATTGTCCTTGATGATAAGATTGAGGCTAGGTGCCTATGAGGTCAAGCTTCCAAATTTGCCCTCGACGAGCATGGGCAACTGTACAAAAGGTCCATCTATGGACCCCCCTTAAGATGCTTGGATCAGGTCGAGGCATCCGAAGTGTTGCAAGAGGTTCATGCAGGTATGTGTGATAACCATTCCGGTGAAAGGTCTCTTGCCCATAAGATAATCAGGTATGGATACTTCTGGCCAACATTGTTGAAAGATTCAGTGGATTTTGTATGCAAGTGTGCATCCTGCCAGGTCCATTCCAACCTGCCGCACTAGCCAGTTGCTCCGATGGTTAATGTTGAGATTTCCTGACCATTAGATCAATGGGGAATTGATATTGTGGGTTCCTTGCTGAGGTCAATTGGGCAGCAAAAATTCATTATCTTAGTGGTCAAGTATTTCACTAAATGGGTCAAGGCCGAAGCCGTTCCTAAGATAACCGATGCGGTTATAAAACGTTTCATCTAGAAAAATATCATTTGTCATTTTGGGCTACCAAAGATTCTTATCTCAGATAATGGCACTTAGTTTTAGAGTAAGAGCACATGGGGATGGTGCGAGGCTCTGAGGATTGCACAACATTTCACATCAGTGGGCAATCCCCAGTCAAACAGATAAACTGAGATGACCAACCGGACCGTCCTTGACCAGTTGAAGGCCAGAATTGAGGACATCGGGGTGAACTGGGTGGACGACCTGCCTGGCGTACTGTAGGCATACAGAACAACCCCTCGAACGGCCACCGATCACACCCCTTCCAGTCTGGTGTACGGGTCGAAGGTGGTTGTTCCTTCAGAATTGATCCAACATACTGCTCGGATCATCCACTATCACCCGCTGAGAAATACATCAGAAAGAAAGTTGGATCTGGAAACCATTGATGAGTGTCATCAGGAAGATTATAACATAATGCAGCGCTACAGATCGAAAATGACCCAGACTTATAATAAAAGGGTCAAAGAGCTCCGTTTCAAGGTTGGAGACCTTGTTCTTAAAAACGTGGAGGTTTCCAAGAACGTAGGCAAGCTCGAACCAAAATGGGAAGGGCCATATTCTGTTGTCAAATTGGCAGAATATAATGCCTACCGGTTGACAAACATGCAAGGAGAGAAAATCCCCCGCCCGTGGAACGCCATCAATCTCAGGAAGTTTTTTATTTAAATCTATATGGCGTGTATCTTTGTGGCTTGTTAGCTCTAATAAAATTACAATTTTATTTTCTTAATCTCTATCTTTGTAGTTTCTAGTCGACC